>CM034315.1:10342199-10439085 GCA_019925795.1 Dendrobium chrysotoxum
ACCCTCTCACTGGTATCCTAGTGAAGTTCCTCATTTTGAATATTGACCTTAAATTTTACAGAGGTGTGGTCTGCAATTGCAGTTCCGTCCTTTGTATCATTCTTCCCAAAATAGACATCTATGGAATGTGTTGGTAAGCATGTTGATCATATCTCTAATCCTAATACTAAACTAATTTTCCCCCCTCTTTGCATGCCATCCACTTCTGAGCAGACGAAGACAGATTAAAGCCGACCAACTGAACATGGCATATGAATACTAGTGGGAATTTCATGCTTGTGCATATTTAGTTGCCCAATAACTTTCTACAAACTGTTTTATTTTCTAGCTTGGAAATGGGTTAAAGATAGTGTTCCAGCCCTGGTGGCAAAGTTGTTTTGCTGGTAGTTCTCTTGATGATATTTGGAATGTTTTTAATGATTTTTTTTAGTAAAATATGAACATAATTAGATTTTTTTGTTCTAGCCTCCTTCAACAGCAACTACTTTTATGCCTTTCAAAAAGGCTTCAGCACTTCTGCAGATAATTCTAAATCCATGGAGATATGATCCCAAATTGCCACCTGCCACGTTTAGGGCTATTGACGGCTGTACACAAATGAATGAAGTTTTGTTCGAGTTTGGTTTGTATTTGTTATTGTTTGAAATCTTATATTTTTAATCGGTTCATTACTGTTTTACTTCTTTGCGGAGACAATTTTTTAAGAAAAATTCTTCACGAGAGATGATAGAGTACTTTATTTAAATACAAAATCTGTGATTGATCTGTTTTCTGTGGGATGTGAAAATGTTTTTGAGGTAATATATTAATGTGAAAATCTTCAGGGAGGTCATGTTACTTTTGAGAGATTTCATGTTGTCTTGTTAACTCTGAAATGCCATGTAATATTTTCGAAGATTTTGTGATAATTTTTGCCTCCAAATCATTTGTTTTTTTCATTGAGAAGTGTCGAAATCAGAAATTTGAGAGGGAAACATCATACTTTATTATACAATAAGCTCCCTATTTATAGATCTATACAAGTTCTTAATGAAGAAACAAAATAATTGCATAATAAAATCTTTCCTAATCTTAGAAGTTTAGATATAGAAGGTATTCAACGTGATCCCGGTAGGCTTCCCACGGATCATTGTTCATGGACGTAGGATCGGTTGTTACACGGAAGGTTGAGATTTAACACTCCCCCTCAAGCTGGAGTATATAGATCAGTCATTCCCAGCTTGGCAGTCATTCTGTGGAAGGCAAATCTGTCCAATCCTTTGGTAAGGATATCTGCAAGTTGATCCTTTGATGATACATGGTTGATACTTATTAGATCACTGTCTAATTTTTCTTTAATAAAATGTCTGTCTACTTCTATGTGTTTGGTCTTGTCATGCTGGACTGGATTGTGGGCTATGCTGATTGCTGATTTGTTGTCACAATGTAGCCTCATGGGTCCATCCCACTTGACCTTTAAGTCTTCTAGGATTATTTTAATCTATAGTAGCTCACATATTCCCAGGGCCATAGCTCAATATTTTGCCTCTGCACTAGATCTTGCCACCACATTTTATTTTTTACTTCTCCATGTAACTAGGTTACCTCCAAGAAATGTGCAGTATCCAGAGGTAGATCTTCTGTCAACATGTGATCCTACATAGTCAGCATCCGTGTAAACTTCTAGGGTTATTCCGCGATCTCTTCTAAAGAGAATCCCCTTTCCTGGGTTCTCTTTAAGGTAGTGTAAGATCCTGTCTACTGCTTGCATGTGCATCTGCTTTGGGTTCTGCATAAACTGACTGACCATGCTTACAGCAAATGCAATATCTGGTCTAGTATGGGAAAGATAGATTAATTTCCCTACAAGTCTCTGGTAGGCTCCTTTATCTACATCTGGATCTTCTTTTGCTTCCCCCAATTTAAGATTAGGTTCTACCGGAGTTGGTGCTGGTTTACAAGCTAGTTTACCTGTTTCTCTCAGGAGATCTTTGATGTATTTCTGTTGTGAAATGAAGATTCCTTTCCTGGAGTGGGCTACTTCAATTCCGAGAAAGCATTTCAGTCTACCAAGTTCTTTGATGTCAAATTCCTTAGTAAGACTTTTCCGTAAACTAACTTTCTCATCTTCGTTATTTCCAGTCAAGATAATATCATCAACATATACTAGTAATATTGTGACTCCCCCTGAGTCTGAGTGTTTGAAGAATAATGTATGATCCCCTTGACTTTGTCGATACCCATTAAGGAGCATGAATTTAGAGAATTTTCCGAACCAGGCCCTTGGTGATTGTTTGAGCCCATATAGAGCTTTTTTTAGTCTGCACACCCTGTTACCTTCCGATTTAAACCCTGGCGGTATTTTCATAAATATCTCTTCTTCCAGATCCCCATGTAGGAATGCATTTTTCACATCCAATTGTTCCAGATGCCAGTTGTACTTGGCTGCTAGTGAGAGTAGTATTCTGACAGTATTCATTTTGGCTACAGGCGCGAAGGTTTCTTGGTAGTCAATGCCATAAGTTTGAGTGTACCCTTTTGCCACCAGTCTTGCCTTATATCTCTCTAGTGTGCCATCAGCTTTGTATTTTACTGAGAACACCCATTTGCAACCGATCGGTTTTTTCCCTATCGGTAAATTGTCGATCTCCCATGTATTGTTCTTCTCTAGGGCATGCATTTCATCTTTCATGGCATTTTTCCAATTTTTATCAGATAAGGCTTCAGAAATATTCTTAGGAATATGAATATCTTCTAATGTAGTTAGGAAATTTTTGTGTGGGGATGAGAAGTTGTTAAAGGATATAGAGTTGCTTATAGGGTATAAGGGAGGTGGTGAGCTTACCTTATTTCCAGGAGATGGTTCAGATTCTTGGATTTGCTTTGGAGCACAACCTGAGCTTGTACGCCTGGAGTATACCTTCCCAAATCTAATAACAGCTTTATCATTTGTTTTCCTATTATTGATTTTCGGTGGTGGAGGAAGGTCAAGAGGTGCTAGATCATTTTCCTCATCTTCCTCAAGTTCAGTCTCCCCCTGAAGATGAGATTTTGAAAAATAGGAATTTTGCTCATCAAAGGTAACATCAACTGAGACAAGGATTTTTCTTGTGGGCGGATGATAACATTTATAACCTTTTTGAGTAGTTGAATAGCCGCATAAAAATGCATTTGAGTGCTCTTGGATCTAGTTTTCCTCTATCCTGGTTGTGAATATGAGCATAAGCAGTGCATCCAAAGATTTTTGGTGTAAGATTATGATGGGTTCAAAATTCGGGGTAAAAAGAGGACAAGATCTCCATTGGAGTTTTGAACCCTAGGGCTGTTGAGAGTAGTCGGTTTATGAGATAAGTTGCAGTTAGGAGAGCTTCCCCCCAATAGGATTTTGGTGTATTGTAGTGAAATAGGAAAGCCCGGGTGGAGGCTAGAAGGTGACCATGTTTTCTCTCTGCAACCCCATTTTGTTGTGGGGTATGAACACAGGAGAACTCATGAATGATCCCTTCACTATGGAAGTAGGAGGAAAGAGTTTGGTTGAAATAATCTTTAGCATTATTGGAGCGAAATCTCCTTATTCTTACCCCGAATTGGTTTTTTATCATGGTATGAAAGATGGGAAGAATGGTGCTGACATCAGATTTATTTTTAAGGAGATAGATCCAAGAGACTCTAGTGCAATCATCAATGAATGACACAAACCATCGTGCCCCAGAGATATTGGGGATTTTTTAGGGTCCCCATATATCACTATGAATAAGGTAGAAAGGAGTGTCATATTTCTCACTTTTGTTTGGAAAAGAGGTTCTTTTATGTTTAGTCAACTCACAGGTTTCACAATGAAAATTTTTCTTTTCTAATTTCTGAAAAAGTTGTGGATACATGTCTTAGGACATCAAAAGATGGGTGTCCTAACCTATAATGATAAAGCCAAATAGTATAATTCTTATCAGCTAGGGATAACATCGAGTAGCTATTTTTAGATTGGTTTGGTTCTTCCAGGTAGTACAGTCCTGCTTTCTCCTTAGCAAGTCCAATCTTCTTCCCCGATCTCTGGTCCTGAAATAAGCAACAAGTAGGGTTAAATAAGGCTTGATAATTATGATCATTGGTAAGTTTTTGTATTGATATTCGGTTTTTGGATAATTGAGGTACGTGGAGCACATTTTTCAGGGTGAGTGAGGGAGATAATATTATGTCTCCTTGGCCTGTTACCGTTGTGAGAGAA
Source organism: Dendrobium chrysotoxum (assembly GCA_019925795.1). Classification (NCBI taxonomy): domain Eukaryota; kingdom Viridiplantae; phylum Streptophyta; class Magnoliopsida; order Asparagales; family Orchidaceae; genus Dendrobium; species Dendrobium chrysotoxum. Next base: position 10,346,404 of record CM034315.1, read on the forward strand.
CCATCAGCAGTGATGATTTTCTTGTTGTTTGGGCAAGGAGTATAGTTGATGAAATGGGTAGATGAGTGGGTCATGTGATCTGTGGCTCCTGAATCAATGATCCATAATTCCTTTAAATGATTTCTAAAAGCACTTAAACTGATAGAAATTGGAGTCTTACCTGAGAGTGCAAGTGAAGAAGATGCATTTGGTTTTTCAAGAGATACCAGAAGTCGTTTCAGTTTATCAATATCTTCTTTATTGAATTCTCCAAGGCTGGACTGTGCTCCTGGGGTGGGCTGACTTGTAGTGTTGTTGGCCTACGATGTACTCCTTATTTCACCTTTTTGATTCCACTCCTTGCTGGGGGGTTTTCCATGTATTTTCCAGCACGTTTCCTTTGTGTGTCTTGATTTCTTGCAATAACTGCACCACAGTGAGTCCTTATCTTTGAATTTTGAAGAATCTTTATCTTTCTCCTTCCACGACGATTCTTTGTTCATCATCATTGCTGAGCTTTCAACAACCTTTGGTTCCAACATTACTCCTCGTCGACTTTCTTCTGCGCGGATGATAGAAATGGTTTCATTGAGTGATGGCGTATCTTCTTTGCCAAGGATCTGGACTCTAACCTGATCAAATTCTACATTTAGTCCTTCAAGGAAATCATAAACTCTATCTTTTTCAATAAAATTCTTAGGATTGCAGCATCTTCCGGACATCTGGTTTCTATGCATCTGTAGTGATCAAGCTCTTTCCATAGATTTTGTAGAAGGGTAGCATATTCAGTCACAGTCTTACTCCCTTGCTTTGTGCTCCCAACTTTGACTTTAATTTCAAAGATTTGAGTCGCATCACGAGCTTTGGAGAAGGTCTGTCTGGCAGCATCTCATATGTCCTTTGCCGTGGAGAGGAACATAAATGTATCGCTAATTTCTGGAGTCATGGAATTCCACAGCCATGACATGATCATGGAATCTGCTTCATCCCATGCCCCGAAATTAGGATTTCCTTCTTTTGGTCCTCCTCCAAGGAAGTGATGTATTTTTCCTTTTCCCTTCAAGTAGGTCTTCACAAATTGAGACCACTTCAGATAGTTCTTCCCATTGAGACGATAAGAGGGTTGCATTCTTTAAAGGTCACCTCGTCCTTGGTGCACCATCGACTCCTCATTTTGGTCTATGCTCTGGGAGGAATTAATTTCTGACATTATGATGACTTTGAGTAGCAATGAAGGCTTCCCAGAAAAAAAAATAAATAAATAAAGCCTGATTTTATATCAGCAATGAAGGCTGATATTTAGTAAATAGGAATTTGATCAGAGTTCGGATCACAGCTCGTGCAACTAGTAGTAATAAAACTACTTTTAATGAGATCGCAAGGGTTAAGACTCGCGTAATTAGGTCGCAAGCCCGATCCCGTCGTGCAAATTTCGGCCTTCAAGTAGGTCTTCCGCGTAAGTAGGGACGATTCCGTCCAGACCTTCCGCCCCACTGATTCTTCGTAGAAGTCCGCCTGGTACGAGCGTCGGACGGCGTCGGGCGGCGTTAGCGAGGGCTCCGCCTTGCCTGGCTTCATCTTCGCAAGGCTTCGGCTCTGTGGGCAGCGTCGGGCGGCGTCGGCGAGGGCTCCGCCTTGCCTGGCTTCGTCTTCGCAAGGCTCCTTCGTCTCCTTCGTGGCTATTTGACTGCGCTCCTTCGACGACCGCGAGAGCCGAGCTCTACGGACGACCAGGCGAACGGCTTGTCGCTGCGACTCCGCTTCTTCTTCCGCGACCTTCGTCCGTCCGCGAGAAGACTCTTCCGCGAGCGAGGATGATCGAGCTGCTTCGACCACCTTCATGCCCCGTTCGTTAAGGCTTCTTCCCGCTAGGCTTCGATGGTTCCCTCTTCCCTTCGTGTCTCTGATACCATGTCGAAATCAGGAATTTGAGAGGGAAAAATCATACTTTATTATACAATAAGCTCCGTATTTATAGATCTATACAAGTTCTTAATGAAGAAACAAAATAATTGCATAATAAAATCTTTCCTAATCTCAGAAGTTTAGATATAGAAGGTATTCAACGTGATCCCGGTAGGCTTCCCACGGATCACTGTTCATGGACGTAGGATCGGTTGTTACACGGAAGGTTGAGATTTAACAAAAAGGAAGGATTTGACATCTTACCATCGTAAGCAAATGGTGAGAAGATGCAGCGAGGGTCGCGGTTGACTTGTTTGATTCCCTCTTTTTTATAGAGAGAGAAGTGCTTGTAGCATAGAAGGTAGATAATGACGGCATTAATAATCATATTACCTTATCCAAGTCAACCATCTTCTTTTTAGCAGGTGATTGCATTTACTCAGTCATTGATCTCTTAGGGGGTGTTAATATATGTCACATCTGAAAACTCCACTTGAATCTAATCCAAAAATTTTGAGTTCAGGTTCCATTTAACAAACGGGTTGGATTCAGGACAATCCACGAACTTGAATTCAACCCTTTTTAACCCGATCTAGTAGTTGCCCAACCCCCATCTACGTGCCTGACTCCAATGATTATTATCACGGTATTAGCCTTTGGTTCCTCCTCCCAGTTATCATCTTCATCATCGGCGCCACCATCTTCCTTTGACCCAGCCTCTCCTTTGCCACTCGACGCTCCCCTACCGACGAGCTTGTCAAAGAATACTTCTTCCGCACCATTCTCATCGTTGTCCTTGGCATTAGGTTCGTCATCGATGCTCACTTCGGTGGCTTTCTAGTGGGCGCCCTCGTGCCAAAAGAATGTCCTTTTGGCATCGTCCTCATAAAAAAGTATAGCCTCGAACCAGCACCCATCGGCCTTGCTACAGTCTCGACTCTTGACACCACTGTCCAAGCCTCTCAGCACTCCTTCACATGCATCCAAGTTACAGCCTGAGCACCACAAGGCTGCCACACCCCCACCGATCTTTTTAACACAACAGTTCACACATGAACTCAGCTCTTTCTTGTTTTTTTATTCTAAACTAGTTGGCGGGTCGTGTCAGGTTAAATTGGTTGACGGTGGATTGGGTTTGAGTTTAGGTTCAAGATTTTGACCAATTTATTAAAAAAGTTAGCTTCAGGTTGAATGGTTCAAAGCGGGTTAATTTTGGGTTGGACTCGAACTCGACCCGAAAACTCATTTTGACACCCCTAATGTCTCTATCATTGTCTTCAATGTTATATGTAGAGAAATAATTGATGTGTCATTTTTTTAGAAGCTTAGTGAAATATTTGCTTTCTGTATGGCTGTGGATATATGTAAATCTCATTGAACCACAAACTTTTGTATTGTGTTTGTGATCTCAGGTGTGTTTATTCTCTCATATTTATTTAATTTTTGCTCAAAATTATATTATTATCTTAATAAGAATATCTGAACTTTGTTTTAGACCATTTTTAATTTCAAGCATGGAATATAGGATGTTGAGACTTCAAGTTTTGGAAGATTGGTTGAAGCTCCCAAAGCGACACTCTACATCTCTCTAGTAACTTGCACACAAAATCATGCGCAAATCACCCTCTTTACATCGTCATCTGATATACACTAGTTCAAATTCAAATTTATTTTGATTTAAGCTTGTCATCTTCCTGATAATTAAGTCAATTAATCGTATCATTAAGTTCCGAACCGGCCGTCTTGCCCATAAAATAGGATTGTAAGATCTATATTTAATGGAGGTCTATCAACATAAATTGAATGTCCCATAAAAGTTGACTCGTCGAGTCTTTCCATCATCAAGAATCATGAATCTCGATCCAAATCCTATAAGTCAAAACATTGCTAGAAAAAATTAATATAAACCCGGGCCTCTATAAGAGTTAGGGTTATAAGCTTTCTTGTGGTTCATGGGCTAGATTTAGATTAAAATCCTTACAAAGTCTTTCATACAAAAGCATAATTTAGAAATCCAAATGGAAACATAGCCCTCAATTATAATTACATCAATCCCCAAGGAAGGTGTTGCTATACCAATGAGACCTTGCTTAACTTTTTCCTTTCAATATGCTCATTACTTAGGGCTTGAAGTCTATAGGTGATTTTTGTGAATAAGTCAATCTTCTCCATAATGGATTCTCAGCTCTCATTTGAAAGGTTTCATATTCCTTACCCAAATCCACTTTCCTATTTTCAAATTGCAAACTTACATATATTTGTCTTATTTTAATGTAGAAGAAAGGGATGTCTCATTTTGATAATTTAATTTGTTTGAATTCTAACTTGTTGGAAGACTATTTTTTTATGGATTTATGTAGTATTTGACTAGCAATCACTGTATCATCATTCATCTGAAGGTTCCAAATTTGTGTGCCACAACATTGAAGATATATCATCATCAAATATTTTTATTAAAATAAAATATGATGTGATCAAATATAGCTAAAGAGTTATCGTAAGCTTTATATGCATGTGTGTAAAAATTTCATGTCCAACTCTTGGATGTGAAGCTAGCTAAGGCTCTATCATCAATAGATGGCTTATGTGTATGTATTATCTTAAGGCTCTATTTAAGAACTTAACCATATTATCCTAAGGCTCTATCTAAGTTCAGATTTTGTAAGAAAAAATAAATGACAACTTTTTTATTTTGGATTGGGTAAACTTAAAATGATTTAGAGGATTTAATATATAGAAAACTCATTAGAAGCCTTTGGAATCAATTTATGTTTAGCAACGATATCTCATAGTAGAATTTGATTAATTACACAACTATTCAATTAAACTTAACATTGTTCAATAAACTAGGTGTGCGAGTACCCTCTTGGGGTTAATGGAGACCCTCCAAATCTTTTATTAAGGTTCATAATGACATATGAAAGGCCTATAAGAAATTGATTCGGAGGCTAAAAGTTCAAAACTTTATAGAACGATCACAAAGCTTAGTGTTAGCTTATGATCCTACATGAAGCACAAAGATGACATTAAATTAATTTTCAAAGTATATTTATTATTATCAAAATAGTGTATACTGTAGTGAGTCTTAGCAACCAATGAGTGTTGGACTAACTCAAACCAAGCTATATTTGTAAGCACCCATAAAGAGTTGTCTAACATTCAAGACACCAAGTCGCCATAGAAAAATATATTCTAACATACTAGGTCCTTAACATTTAGTTATCTAACTCGTCTAATTAACATCCATAAATTATACCCATTGAGGGATACTCGACAAGCAATTGATTGGTGACACTTGAAGTATTCACCCAAAAAACTCACCCATTTCTCCTATATGCAATACTTGTTTAGGTACTCATAGCAGGAGAGATGACTACCAAATTGTTACATGACTGGCATGTCGGGCTATCCTACCAATGACCCAAGTCCAATTTGGCTCACAATGTAGCATTGATCATGTCTTTCGCATTAAGTATCAAGCCCAAACATAAGAATGTCAAAATTGTCTACACAATCTTAGACCCCCGTGGTCTCTTCTCTCTTTCTCTCGCTCTCTCAAAATTTGTGTACTTCTCCTTGATTCATCTTGCTCTTTACCGGTAAGGATTCAACTAAATTCTTCATAGCAATTCATTTGAGATATTAATGTTTTATTTGGGATAATTTTTAGCCATTATTTTGTTGACCTCTGTAATAAAAAGGAGAAAAAAAAGAGATGCTTAAATCATTACTTACAAGCCCATCCCAAATCCCTGCTAAAATCTCATATTTGCAGCAGCTACAGGACCCTGTCTTCTATAAATGAAAGATTATTACGTGCGGCATCCGGATCGTCCAGAGATGAATCCGGGCCCGCCACATCACCCAGGGCCCAGTATATCTAAATGACGTGGCGCGTCCAAATTCAATTCCGAATGATTCAGAGGCCGCAAGTAATAATCTCCTCCTATAAACAGCGCGAATCCACATCTTTTCTCCAGCGTTGCAGGAACTCTGCCTCGGCCACGCTCGTTTTTACGTCGTTAAAAAGAGAACGAAATGGATTTTCGTTCGTTTTCTCTAGCTGCTTCACGCACACGAGCCGTCCGTCTCCTGCCTTCTTCCCTTCCCACGCAAGCACGCAAATCCTTGTTCAAAACCTCACGCGAATCCTTCAGCCTCCCATAGCCTTTATTGATTCTGTTCACCGTGCCGCCTCCGACTACGCACGAACAAATCCTTTTCTACCCGTCTCTACCTCTATACCACCCGACGATCTCCTGTTCATTTCCCTCCCAGTCGAACACCCTATAGCCAGAGCCCGCCGATCGGACCCCATACTCCGACCTCTAACTCGATCGAATCCCCCTTCCCGTCTAACCCAGTCGACATCCGTCCACACCCAGGTCTCGATCCAGCTGACACCACATCAAACGACCCTCTAGCCGAACTTCCCTGCAACTCAACCTTCGAGCCAAGCTCTCATTCAGTCTCAAATCGGCCCATCTCTTCGATTCAACCTGTCTGAAGCTTCCCCGAGCAGAGACTCACGCAGACGGCTCGTCACTATGCCGCCTCTACCCACTACTGTGCCCGATCCCCACTCTAGTGTCCAACGCCAAGCTCGATCAACTCAACACCACAGCCCCACTGACTGCTTCTCCCCTAACCGCACTCCATTCAACACCCACCAACCCTCCATCTGACTCTCTGCTTACAGCAAACCGGCCGAATCACCTCACTCGACCAGATCGAGCCCTTACAACCCACTCAGTCGACCACACCTAATCAATTCGATTAAATCCCGAGCCTTTCGTATGATTACAGTTTAAGGAAAAAAGAAAGAAGATAAAAAAAAGAGAAGGAAATTTATTTAAAAAAAAAAAAAAGAGGAGAGGGAGATTAGTTTTGTGATCGTCATCACCATTAACGCCAGCTATGACCATTAATGCCAACATCGCTGCTCTCAACACCTCGCTCCGGTATAATGTCCTTTAAACTCAAAAAACTCAAAACCCCATTTTCGGCGTTTGTGGTGAGCTGGCAGACCACCATACGTGCTCTCGTAGCACGGTGGGAGGGAATCCGGTGTGACGCTTGCGGTGAGGCAGGTAGGCGTCGAAGCTCTCTTGTAGCGTGGCGGGGATTGAAGAAATACGGCCACAGTGTCGTCCGACACCTACCAGAAGTGCTCTCATAGCATGGAAGGGAAGGCCCGACTACCGGAATCCCCCAGCCTAAATGGGGGAGACGCTGGAAGGCTGCCGAAAATTCCAGTGAACAGATTACCTAATTTTGAACAAAAAATGAACCACAGTGGACTTGTATGAACACTAGAGAACTTGAATTGTATCACAAGGAACTGAACTCTTAGCTAATGAATGCACTATCAAATTGAAATACAAATGCTAAAAAATGGTTCAAGTCACTCAAGCAAACATTAACGAATAAGCAGGAGATTTGTATTGAATAAAATTTCAAGCATGATTTGCTTGCAGGCAATAATCAACAGTAAATAAGAAGGGGATACATTCTAGTTGTGAGTAAATGCGCCAGAATATCCCAACAGTTGTTGCAAATCATATGCAAATGATAATGATCAGTGTGTAACACTTGTATCAATCTTGTAAGCAAATATATCAAGCAATGAAAAAGCTCCAATGCACACAATGAATTATTCATGTGTGATGATAGGAGACATGCAGTGATATACTCGTGAGTGAAGCATGGAAAGTGCAACAATATACTTGCAATCAAAAAACACAAAACCTCAATGAGATTTTAAGGAGCCATCACATTGATTGGAGTGCAAACATTAATAGGTGAGTTCACTATACAAGCCACGAGTCATCTTCAAAGGACGGCGAAAGACTTGTAACATGCCACATTACCCATTTATAACTAATAATCAACAATGATTGTAGAGAATGTGTTGATCTGCTTGCAAGCAACAATGAGAGGCAAGATAATGGCAGTGAATAAAAGCTAGTGCACAGTCAATGCTACTCGACCGTAGAACAAATGCACTGAACCTCCGTGAACCATATCAATCAATATGCAACAAACATGTAATTCAATTACATAATAATGACATCCTTCACAATCAATGCTAGAAGATGGCTTACTAAATACGCTGCAAGTGTGATGGGTCCTCTATGAATGCAAATATACACCCATGATGCTATCTACAGGCAATTGTAGGAAGCTCGTCATATGTGAATGCGGGTTGCTCACGGGTAGTAGTTGGAGATCTAAGGTGCACACAACGATTCACACATAGACGATAGCAAACGATGAATAATGGATGTTATAGCATCCCTGCAGCCAACCATCATTCAGCATCAAGCGATTACACCACCTTCTTGTAAGAAAAGGTGGATGATATAGCAAATACGGGTATCTACGGGCTGTTACAGGAAACCCGTTATACATTCAACATGTCATCTATAGGCAGAGGCGAAAGCCATGCAACGAATGCAAGTACCTGTGAGCAGTGGTAGAAGACCCATTGTACACTTAATACGCCATCTACAAAAAAGATACAAGGGAACTATAGTAGATGGTAGCATCCACACGCCATAGCAGGAGGCTCATTAGTGCACGACATCCTACTTGCATAAAGCAGCAAGCAATTCACACTTGCGACGCCACGCCACCGGATCCGCAACAGGCATACGAGTGGACATAAGGCATGTGCAAATTCTCAAATGAAACCCTAGTCATTTCTCAACAACAACCCATCTGCATAAAACAGCAAACAACTTATGATGCAGCGCCACACCACAAAATCTGTAATACTCATACAAGAAGACAGAAGGCGTATATAAACTCTCAAATGGAATGTTGCGCACACTCAAATGAGGGTTGCCCGCACAGCTGATCAGTGCTAGATGATTTCAAAAATGCCTCCACACAAGCATATCATACACTGTTGCATCAATTCAACATGCAACATATAAAATATCATGCGAACACGATCAAGCACTGTGCAGCTGCAACATGTCAGCATACATACATACATACAAATATGAAAGTACACATGCAAATACATTAACCCGTATGCATGTAAGAATATATACCCGCATAGGCCCCGACAAGCGTATTATGAGTACATACCTGACGTCTGAGGATACTGTGCAGGTCAAATCATAAGCCCAAGTTCGAGCCTGATCCTTCTGTACGAGTAGATAGGAGTTGACACGGCTTGAACTATCAAACAAGTATACGGTCGTGACATCGACCAAAATATTTATTTTAATATGTTCATATTAGGCCTTCAAGATCTATAACCAGGAAAAATCACTAATATCTCTGTCAGCAATTAGACAGAGTCGACAAAGTTCAATAGATAATTATAAAAATGCCCTCTAAATGCTCACATGGGCCCCGACGAGCGTGATGCATGCACACACGTGACGTCTGAGGATGCTGCGCAGGTTAAGAAATAAGCTTAAGTTCAATCCCAATTCTTCTATGCGAGTAAATAGGAGTCGTCACGGCTCGAACCATCAAACAAATGTACAATCGCAGTGTTGACCGAGATATTTATTTTATACGATCATATTAGACCTTCAAAGTCTATAACAAGAAAAATTTACTAATAAAGACCAGAAGCCCACAACAAATCTGATCCTCTATCGGCAACTAGCAGAGTCAACAAGGTTCAGCTAAATAAAATTGCTCATGAATACCTCGATGATGGTCGTGTTGAACGTAGATCTCAACCGAAGGGGTCCTCAAATACTTCAAATGCCACCCAAATGCCCACAAAATTCAAATTTTCAAAAAATATCATATTCAAAATATTTAAAATTGAAATCAACCGTCAAACACTTAAAGCAAAACCTATCCACCCTTCGCAACAATTTGCCGAGGTGAAAAATTTTAAATATCACTTCAGCTCATAAAGGGCTAATGTCTGGTCGAGAATATCACTAAAATTCATTTTTAAACAGTCTTTTGCCAGCAAGGACGTGACACGTGTCCTCTAATTGACAGTTTTGCCGCCAAATGGCACCACAGGTAAACAATTATAACCAGGGCCCTCTGAACTGGGTGATTTGCCGCAAAATGACACCACTAAATTATGGCCATGGCCAGAGCCCGTGTGCTCCCTAGTGACACTAAATTCTTGAGATATGAATCAATATGATATGATCGATAGGGCACAAAGCCCTCTGTTAGCTAAGGTGGATTCAAATTTATCCCCTTAGACAAATATCTACCTCAGGTCTATAAAGATACCCTTGGACAAAATAACCCATGGCTGTCGATAAGGATTCTTCTATCAGGTTGGGTCGACTACCTCCTCTGACTAAGTAGACTAGGGACCATGATGATGTGGGACTACAAAACCATGGGATCTTGATCGGGTTTAGCATCCATTCCCCCACCATTCTTTTTTAGTGGAAGATGGTGAAATTTCTAATTTTAAATATTAAATTCTCAAAAAAATTAAACCTATGTTTCTACTATACACCAGATACTACGTATCCCTACGGATCTGATCGATGACTAGACTTAATCATAAGTTTTCTCTTGTTATGGAGAGGGGTAATTAACTATAGGAGCTTGCGCCTATAGAAAATCAGAACTCATATCATAAAGTCCTCGCAAAATGAGGGTGAAATCTTTGGGTAGTGTCTTATCTACAAATCTAATCTGCCTTCAGAATATTTACCCCGGAACTTAATCTGTTAAAATCCAATCCTTAGACCCTTCTTACACCTTTGCTTGTCTAGTAGTATCAAATAGCGTTCCAACTATTTTTTTTTTCTTTTTCACCAAATATTTTTGGATCCATTAATTTTAGCTGAATTTTAGATCCAAAAATATATATAAACAGGTAGATACGAATGGATAGATGTTTTTCACCAGAAACTTGAATGAGGCAATATAATATATCATCTAATGTCAGTAGACATAAAATACATAGAATGCAAGCAAGATAAAAATAATGGAATAGGTAGCTGACACTTGCTGCCAAGTTCTTTCTGCTTCATAAACTAGAGTACTAATGTCTGCTATAGTTTCGGTATCCAGTTAAAACTTACCACCTTAGATAGCCTTCTGACGCTTAGTGAGTTCTTTTCCTGATTTCTTATCCATCGAAGAAGCTGCTGTACTTGAAAATATCTCATGAATTTTGTGGTAGTAAGGTTAAATTTCTTTAAACAATGCATTAACAAATAAATATAAGTTATAATCGCTGCTAAAAGTAGCACTTCGTCCAATCTACACCACCGATTTTTAAATTACTGTAGAATATCGTTGTAGCGCATAACAATTATAGCGAGGGTGCAACGATTTTAGAACCACTACGAAGAAATTAGTGACGATTATAACCGCAGGAAAAATTAAAAAATTATGCTTTGATAGTCATTTTTTTTTGGTAGTGTATAAACTACCTCAATATCTTAGATTATCCATCAGCTTCACCTGCTATTTGTAGATCTGATATTTATTTTATAGCAAACCATGCACACCTGCTACACTACATCAGCACATGTCAATCCAGTTGACCTATATTTGATACAAATTATTTTTAATTGCAGCTAGTCGTCTGGTTTTTTATTTATGGGGTGATTAAGGATCTTTTTAGGATAATTGTAGTGTTTTTTAAAGGTGATTGTGAAGCTGAATTTGATAAACTTTTAAAGAGCGGTTATGGATATTATAAATATATATATTTTTAAAAAATTGAATAACTGCTTAGTAACTTTAGTTGTAAAACAAATTTCATGCTATAAAATTTTTTGAAAAATCGGCCAGGTCTGAGTCAACCTGCTAATCCGAAGTTGATCTGGATCTGACCCGAGTCCCCCACTTAGGCACAGTCCCGCTCCTGCACTCCCGCTCGCATGCTTCAGTGGCCGAGGTCTCGCATTCACGCACCCGCCATTCACTCACACGTGCACACCGCACACAACCCTAGCGGTCTAGCCCGAACGACCGAAGTGCTGAACACGAAGTCCAGTGTGGCTGCGCGGCCTGCTCCTCTGCCTGCTGCTTGCACTCGTGCAGGCGTAGTCCCGCACGGCGACAGGTCGAGTCTGGGTTGAAATTTCTGACTCATCTGTAAAAGCAGGTTGGGTTCGGGTTGTGTCAAACAGTAGCGGATCAATCACGGGTTCGACCCAAACCTGATTTTGAAAATGCATGAATTTTCTCCTACTTGTAAAAATACACCTCCCATTTACCCCCTAATTACATTCATTTATGATTCTCTCATGTTTAGATTGTTAGAAATCAAAGAAATTATTTAGAGTGGAGAGCATATCATAATTGTATATGTGAAGTATTAAGTATATAGTTATGTACTCATTATATATTCGATTTTTTTGAAGTACACAATCATGTATTGCTATATACTCTATATTCAACTACAGACTCCAATCTTCCTCATGTATAGCTATGTATATAGTTAGCATCTAATAATTTATCTAGAAATTGACATTCAATACATTTCAAAAGTAAAAAGAAAAAGGAGTAATTATAGGACAAAAAAATTTGCGTTAAGTATATTGAAATGTAAATTACATTCAAATGGACTTCATTCCTGTTGGATTTGCATTGAGATTAGTGTTACATATGATATCAATAGGTAGAACTAATTTTAGTAAAAATCCAATGAGTATGAAACGTATTTTGATGTAATTTACGTCTGGATTCCAACGTAAATTTTTTTTTTCTATTGGATATCCTAACTAAATTTTGGATTAGAATGAGTATTAAAGTCATCAGGTTTATGTGATATGAGTCCATATAAAATTTAATTAATTCCCTATATATTTTACTTATTTCAAAATAAAAGTTAAATGTTTAGGAAACCATTAAGATCTTACTTTTTCCACATTATTCTTTCTGCAATGCAACCAAGCTCCATACAATGTCCATTCCTACTTTACATCCTTATGACAAATAATATAACAACACAAACTATTTATTTATAATATAATATCAGCAGTGAACCATTAGTTCTACCTAATGACCTAAAATTTTATTAAATCATGGGAGCATCTAAACTGCAGCAGAGACAAAGGGAAGCAGTTCACTGTCTCTCTGAGCCCTCTCCATGCTTTGATAATCTATCATATATGTGAGAAGAGTTAGTGAGATTTGCAGTAGATTATATTGTTTAAGCTAATGTGTTTATAAAGATAGATTATTATAATGCATTTGATACCTTATAATTAGTTGGCCTGCCTCTATAAGTCAGTGTCCATTATCATAATTGATGAACTCATTATCATTATTATTCAGTTTAATAATAGTGAATGATGATCTGAGTTACTGAATCTGATAATGGACATCAATTTATTTTTAGTATTAGTTGAGAAGTAGGTCTCTGAACATTTGCTGAAATGTTTAGAAAATTAGAACTTTTTTGTTTGGGGAGAGAACATTAGGCTTAGATGCCTATTTGATTAATGGTTATTTGGTTTCTTGCTGTCTACTGAGTAATATTATATTATTAGTAGATGTCAACTTTTTGATCTTTTATATGCTTAAATGACATACTTTTGAATGAATTTTCAGTTTTATTGGCACACAGATGTCTTTTGAGGAGAGATTGATGAAATCAGACAATAATTGTATAGAGAAGTGGCAGATAAAGAATGATCATAATGAGTATTAATTATGGTTATAGCAACTGTTCTTCAATAGATGACATTGTTATGTTAACTATTTTGGTTTATAGATATTAGAAGGAAAACCTCCCAAACAAAACCTTCAAAGTAATTAACTGTTAATCAACTTGTTTTATATAATAGAATGGGGACTTGGCAGCTGATCCTGGTTCTATTGCATTATAAATTTAAGGGTTCGTTTGGGACGGCTTTCGTACTGCTTCTTAAAACAGCTTTTTAGTACAAAAATTAATTTTTGTACTAAAAAATTACTTTAAGAAGCAGTAAGAAAGCCGTCCCTAATGAAGCCTTAAACAGATGTGATTATGCTTCAGGTTTGTAAGAGAAGTACTCCTTAGCCTTTGTGCTTTTTCATTTTTCTCACTCGTGGGATCTTACAACTATGGGCTTCAAAAAGAGCCTCTTGTGAGTTTACAGCGAAATAAGATGCTGGATTGTGCTGCTCAAAAGAATGAAAAATGATCACAGAACTTCTCTTCAATATGAGAATTGATGAAAGGTAGATCGAGAGGAGTCTCTCAGAGGTTTTCTTATAGTGGCATGAGATGTCAAAGTTGGTTTAAAGAATGTAGGCTAATCATTTCTTAGAGGTTTAATTGTGTAAACCTTTATGATTAATTGCTTCTCAAATGTGATACTCCAAAATACTTTCGATTAAAGATGTACTTCTGTATATTGAGACGAATGTAGACAACAATCATAATTATAGGATATATGCTCAACAATCTTGATCAAATGAGATATGCTTAAGTAGTAGTTGAGCATACAACACTCAAGATAGGGGCAAGTATTAAAATAGGTAGATGATGAAAGTATGGTGACACAAAATTGTGTGTTCTACAATTCACGAAGAGGTGGTTGCCAATGATAAAAAAAACCACTCGACATCAACCTCAAGGTGAATCTGAAAGTATGGACCCAAGAAAGAAGACTTAGACTTCGTTTGGGACAGCTTTCTTATTGTTTTCAAGCAACTTTTTAGTAGAAAAAGTTCTAGTTCAAAATATTTTTTTACTAAAAAACTGTTTTTGAAAGTAGTAAGAAAGTTTTCTCAAACGAAGCCTTAAGTAAAGAATGGACTTTTATTATCTTGACCAAGTAGAAGGAAATGCTTAAAATGAAAGAAGGGATCTAGGAAGTTGTAAATAGAGGAGATCCCAATCGAGGGAACGAAGTGTAGTAACTATTTAGATCCTCACACTATGAGGGGAGGCCAATCAATTGAGAAGGCTTGCATACGGCAAGCGTGCCCAATGAATACTCTATGTTGCTCTTTAGTATGCATAGGGTGACATATTCAACGATGAACATTACAGATTGGTCAATGTTAAGTGATTTGACTAATTCATTTTCCTTACTTTTGAGAAGATGGACATTGGATGTGGGAGTCTAGTAGACAATAGATATTTTTTATTGGAATGGTTTGAATGATGGTTAATAAAAAATATTAGAAGTCACTAGCATTTGTTGGTGATAATGGTCATGTTGATGTTTTTCGATATACAATGTCTAACGATAGTGACAATATGTGTGTTTGTTGATGACTGACGTCAGAAGGTGATAGACAAAGGTCTAGAATTTTCAAAGTTAATGAGTTTTCTGCAGGATATGCGAATAAATATGGTATATTCATAGATTTGTTTTAAGGGGGATTCAAGTGAATTTTATAAGAAATCAGGACTCCCTATTGGATTGTTTGAATTAACCTCTTTAATCATTTGATTTTTTTCAGATATCTTAGCAGCTTAATGAGCTCAAAATTAAGTAACTTTGAACTAACTCTATTCATCTCAATGACACTCATTTTGAATATAAGCATCCAAATCTTCCATAACATTTGAACATGCAAAAGCCTAAAAAAATTTCTAATTATGCATTTTATTGCTTAATTAATTCAAGCCCATTTTAGCCATGAAGGAGACATTATTGGCTAGCTCTCTTTGATTTGCCTCATTAAATTGCACTATTTTAACTATAAATTTATCGAAAATAAAATTTAGACATCCTCATAATTAATTGCAATTTTTTTATCGAAATACTCAAGTGCTTTAAAGTTTGTAAAATTCATCAAAATTTATGTTGATGCTTGTTTAAATAAATTTTTTGATGACAAATAAATTATATTTTCAAATTATATAAAATATTACTCTCAAAATAAATGTAATAATTTGTAAGTTCATTCTAATATAAATTCTATTTAAATGTCATTATTTTGTTTTGTGTAATATTGCATAGGCATCTCTTTAATTTTATGATTTAATGATCATTAGGATACATTAAAAGCTTATACTTTTCTTATATGACTTTCTTTCACTTTTCCCAAGCAATGTGATTAGTCTCACATTGTCTAGCTTGTTCATTTATTATTGCTATTTTTAAATATATTTAACTAATATATTGTGTCCAAAATATTATTTGATTGCTTGAAGTTGGAAAATATGTTTTGAAAATTAATGAAACTATCAATCTATCAAAGTCATCATTTAATTTTATGTAGTTAGAGATAAACAACTACTTCAAATATCACAAAATGTCTCATCCCTTATTTTTTATAATATATTGTTAAATATAATTAACCAAAATAACCGTAAGTTCCATAGTTTTCTTATGACTAAGATTTCGTTTGTGATAATTTTCTTAGTGCTTTTTAAAGCAGCTATCTAGTACAATAATTTCTTAAAAATAGTGAAAAAATATTGGTTAAAAGTTGTCCCAAATGAAGCTAAGCCTAAGTTTGCAAAATAAGAATTTTTTTTTTAATTATTTGGGGGAAGTTCAAGATAAGAATAGTTATATTTGACTTTTGAGCTTCTCTTCCTTGATAACTAATTCAATTCCTTGAATAATTAGTAACAATTAAGCTAGATTCCAATGAAAGATTGCTCAATGCTTGATGCACAATACAAGCATCATGAATGATAAAGTCTTTATTAATGCACCATTTTAATTATTCCACTTCAAGCTTGCTTACTTAGGCTTCATTTGGGATGGCTTTTTTACTGCTTTGTAAAGCTATTTTTTAGTACAAAAATTTCTTAAAAGCAGAAAAAATAATGGTCTAAAATTACCCCAAACGAAGCCTTAATTAGATCACATTTATGGGATGACCTAAATTAACGTAAGAAAAACTATGTATAAATTATGTTGAATATATTTATAAAATTTGGAATTTATTTTTGAAATTAATGTTGTATATAAAAAATTTTATACTATACTAATTTCAAAGTATATATAATGATTATTAAACTCATTATGATATAATTTATATTAGGATGTCATGACATAACATTTCTACTAATATTAATTCATTTTGAGTAAATTCTAAGATGCGTCCACATCTTTTATTATTGGAGATTCCTTTTAAAGGAAAATAGAGGAGACTAATAATCTTGAATGCAAGGCCTCTGACTATGAGATGAAGATAACAGCAATAAAACAAATATATTAATTATATCAGAAGCCTCTTCTTAAAATTAAATCTAGAGAGTTACTCAGGATATTATGTTATTAATGTAAAATAAAATGAAATACAGTGTAAATAAAATAAAATGTATTTGAAACATTTGAATTTTTTTGGACGAGTATAAAGTAAATGCTGAGTTTTTTTTTGGCTTGTAGTAAAAAGAATATAGTGTAAAGTCCAATGATAGTAGTGGCCGATGGCTAGCATGCACCAACAATGTGGTCGGTGGCGAGAGACAGAAGGGTTTAGCTAGTGGCAACTAACAGAGGGTGATGGCGGTGGGCGCGACCAGTAGGTGGCAGGTGGCAAGCAACGAGTGGCAGTAGTGATGGCAAAAAATTTACAACGCAGTTGAAAATCAGTCAAATTTAATGATTTTTAAATACACCAAAATTGAACTAAATTTAAACCTATTGATACTAAAAGTGATATGATCTGACTCTAAATGAGTTTCGGGTTTAGATAGTTCAGACGCTTGAAGAATCTCATAATTTTATCATATGACCGTTTCGACAACCATCGTCGAGCCATCACCGACGGATCATTGATACTTGGCCATTACTATCCGACCACCACCATCAGACTACAACCCTCCAACTATTGTCGCCATACTGAGAACCTTCAACCATCAACCGTGACTACAATCCTTTGGCCACTATTGTACAACTACAATTCTTAATTTGATCACTTTTGCTCAACTATAGTCATTTGACCATAGGAGTCTAACCAAAGGCCTTCGACCAATACCTCCCAACAACGACCCTCCAAACACTGCTGCTTAACTACGGTTCTTTGATCAATGTCACTTGAATACAATTCTCTGACCACCATTGCTCGACTACAATCTCTTGACCATTGTCACCTGAATACAATCCTCTGACCACATTCGCCCATCTACAAGCCTCCTGCCACCATTGCCCAACTATAATTCTCCAACTATTACCACCGTCGCTCAATTATGATCCATTAACCATCATCACCTGACTTTAGTTCTCTTATGATCTCCCGACAATTATTGCTGAACTTCAGTCTCACAACAACTAGTAGAATCATTTCAACTAGAGTTTTTCACTTTTTTGAGTTTTCCATAACGAAATTCCAATGTCTATTACAATCCTTTTTTATAGGTGTGCATGCTAAATCTTCATACAATGTTAAAACGTTAAACTCTGCCTTTCCACTGTTGCGAATATTCTAACGTGCAATATTTATATTTTACTAAATATATTGATTATATTATATTAAATTAAACCTGCTATTATTTTTCATATTAGTTACTTAGGTTTAGCATCAATTATAGCTTCTTTTTCAAGTTTCATATTAATCAAATATTTATTTTCTTCAAGTGCTATCCTCTCACATCCTTGCTAAACAAATGCAATCCTAAGCTTAGAAAGTCACCCTTTCATGTATATGAATAATTTATATATTACACTACTTTTAATGATTTTTAAGCCCTTTTTAATAAAAAATTACATCACGATGTTTTTAGATAATTTTTTATTCTAATTATTTTTAAATTATTAATAAATTATAAAATTGATAATTTAGAGTTTTGATTTAAAAAATATATTCATTTTCATTAATCAATAAATTCGATCCAATCAAAATTAATATATTTTCCGAAGCTTGTCGGTGGAGTTTTCTCACAGGTGTCTCCGTCTCTTCGTACGTCCCCACGGGCTCATTTAGCTTAATATATTCCTATGGAGGAGTACTTATAAAACGGAGGAGAAGACTATTTGGTGGAGGAGATACAAACAGAGCCAAAATGAAAGCAGAGTGAGAGGAACAGAGCAAATGCTAAAGCAGGAGAAGCTTAAGAGTACTGCGCACCTTTTCCACCTCCTCCTCTCTCTTCTCCTCATGGCCCTCACCTCCTTCCTCTCCTCCGCCGACGCCGGCCACCACCACCGGAAACAAAAAAAGAAACAGCAACGACCTCCGCCGCAGTCGTCATCCCTCACCCTCTCATGGGATCACCTTCGAAACCTTCTAAACTGCAAGAGCACCTCCGGCCCCACCAAAGTCCACGACCCTTCCTCGGCCGCCGCCGCCGGGAAACAACAGAGGCTTGGGTTGCGGTTCGGGTCGTCGGGCTGCGCGCTGGGGGATGTGGTTCACGGCAGCGTCCGCGTGGTCCACCGGTCTGACACCGATCAGTACAACTCTTCCGGTGGCGACAGTGGGCATCGCTCCAGCTCCTACGCCGCCGGCGATACAGACCCACAAAACCGACGACGGCGGCAGCATGCCGCAGCGCCGGCGAGGGGCGGGGTTCAGCTGATGCGGCTCTCCGGGTGCTACGAGTGCCGTGCCGTTGACGCTGAGCCGGCTTGCAGGTTTGTATATTAATTGACTAATTAGTTTAATTAATTATGCCTAATATAGGATTAGTGAAATCCTGGATTTAAGAATATAGAATAAAAAGATTACATTTTCAAAACTAATTAGATAAATATTTAAATTTAATTAAATGATTTTTTGTTAAGATAAAATTAATATATAAAATTAGGAGTATTTGTCTTATAATTTTGAGTAATTTTTAAGAGGTAATTTAAATTAAATGAGCGAAATTGTAATTGAAGAAGGTGTCCGCGGTCGAGGACGCTTTGCTCGTGCCCGCAATGCGGGGAGGTGTTCAACAAGATAGATAGCTTGGAGCTTCATCAAAGCCTTCGCCATGCAGGTAACATTATAAATTTCTATTTATCTAATCTTCATGGTCGTAGTTAGAGGTGTAAGTGAGTCAAGCTGACTTGTGACCGACTCGAGTTTTCCTCAATAAGTCCCTTGTTAGCCAAATTCGATGAGTCAATGAGCTAAGCTTGAGCCAGCATCTACTTGATTAAGTAACTCACAAGTTAGTTTTGTTTAAGAAATATTAATATAAATGCAATTAAAATATAATAGCAATTAGGAGCTTAACAATAAAATTGTTAAAAATATTTAAAAATTATTTTAAATTTTTTTATATTAAGTTATTTTTTTTCCTAATTTCTCATATTTTATCATTTTATTATATTAATTGGTTTAATCATAATTATTATCTCTTTTTCATAAAAATGAGCTGACTTGCCAGCTAACTAAAATTTGTAGAATTTAGCTCGAGCTCAAGCTCTAAAATGATTCGTTAATCAGATTCAACCTCAAGCTAGAGGTGACTCAAACACACTTAACTCATTTACACCCTTAACCATAATAGATATAACTATTTGCTATTAATATATAAAACTAAAATTTAGGTTTATTGAGATTAAATATTCAACTCCTCTTAATAGATTTATCATAAATAAAATTTTGGTTTAAAATTAATTTAAAAATATTTAATTTTTTAGATGAATATATTATATATAAAATCAATTAAAATTTATATTCATGCATATAAAAATAAATTTAACAATTTAAATCATAATTACTTTATTATTCAAAAAATGACATAAAATTAGTATTTATTAAATTTTTATGCCTCATCATGTATTATTTCGAACACGCCTATTAAAAAAAATTTAAATCCCTAATTATATTTATTAATTATTTTTCATCTTTTCAAAATCTTTTAAAATTTATTTATTGTGGAATAATAAATAAAATTATGCTGATTTTTTTCAAACTTGATAGTATCGGAGCTGGGTCCCGAGGACTCCGGCCGCCACATAGTGGAGATAATCTTCAAGTCCAGCTGGCAAAAGAACCACCGTACGATCTACAAGATCGACCGAATCCTCAAAGTCCACAACACCCCGCGCACCATCGCCCGCTTCGAAGATTATCGCGCCGCCGTCAAGTCCCTCGCCACTGCGGCCGCTGCTAGCCGCCGGAATCCCCGTTGCGCGGCCGACGGCAACGAGCTTCTCCGTTTCCACTCCGTCTCCCTCACCTGCCACCTCGGCGCTGTCGGCTCCACCTCACTCTGTTTCTCCACCGGCGGCGGAGGCGGCGGCTCCTGCTGCGTTTGTGACGTCATCCGGCATGGATTCCGGAGGCCGTGCCATCCATTCGGCGTCCGTACTACGGCGAGCAGCGGCCAGGCGGATGACGACTTTGACTCCGGCGGCGGCGGAAGCGGTACAAGGGCCATGCTAGTTTGTCGTGTTATTGCTGGTCGTGTTTGGTTCACCGGCGATGGTGAGGAAGGCGGCGGAGGCGGCTTAGGAGGCTACGACTCGGTGGCGGCGGAGGGCTCGAATCTTGAAGAGTTATTTGTGGCCAATCCGAGAGCTATCCTTCCATGTTTCGTAGTTATTTACAGGGTCCATGATTATTGACTGCTTATGTTCTTGATAAAGTTTTTCGGATCAGCGCTGTTAGGTCATCAAATATGTTTTTATTTAAATAATTTTATCGATATGAATTAGTAGTTCTTATTTAGCAATTGGTATGAAAAAAAAAAAAACATACAAATCATAATTTTTTTATTTTTTACTTCTTTAAATATTTATCTTTAATTATATAATATCATAGTGTTTATAATATATTAAAAAAATTATAAATTAATATTAATAATATTTTCGATATTATTTCAAATATATAATATTATGTGTAAATAAAAAAATTTATAATATCAAGTGTGAATCTTAAGTCTATGAATAAAATATCTTTTTATAATCTTGAACAATATGTGTAAGCTCATAAGCTAATTCTGTTATATGATGATTGGACACTTTTTTTTTAATTTAAAAAACACTATTATCATTAATTTAGTAAGGTTTAATGATACTATTAGATGATGGTGTGACTTATTTTTTAATAAAATATTTTATTTTATTTTATGTAAAGGGATCTACAAAGAGAAATTATTAGACTGGACACGGAGAATTGTCCGATTTGTCTCTACCATTATATTTTTACTATTTACAGAGATAAAATCGAATGGCTCTATGTGTCCGATCTCGGCATGTAATAATCTCTCGTCCATCTACAAGAGAGTCAAATCAAATTTATTAATTAATATCTATTATATATTCTATAATAGAGTAGGGAAGCTATAGCTTCACTTGAGAGTGAAATATGGGACCCAATAATGAGAAGTATGGTACTATTTGTATTTATTAATGTTTATTAATGATGATAAAGCTTTTTAAGGGACCCACCGTTGCTTAGCTTGGTTGGTGGGCGAGTATAGTAGGAAATCCCCTAATCCATGTTCGATTCCTCTCGAGCGGCAACGTCTCTTAAGTGGGGCTCAATTAAGTACGGGCCAGGAGATTTCTGGGGTGGGTGTCTCTAGGTCAGCCGAGGATTAGCCACGCAGTCAAGCGCCCTCTCGGTAGTGGCAGCGGGTAGATACCCCATTTCAAAAAAAAAACTTTTTAAGCGTGTAAATACTAAATATGTCGTAGTCAAGTTAGGGTACCCTAACTTGAGCTTTAATTTTGCTAATTGAGTTTGAGGTCGAGCTCGAGCTTAATTTTAGAAGTTCGGGTCTATTCTCGAGCAAGCTTAATTATTATGAAAGAGAGAGGGTTATTCTTTTCATGTAGTTTTATAATAAAATAATAATAAAAAAAGAAATTAATTCTAAAATAATAAGATATTACTTGATGAGATATATAGTTTTGAAATATTTTTAGCAACTTTATGCTAAAATCATTGATTCAAATATATTTTAAGTGCACTTTTTATTAATACTTTTTAGATGAGTTGTCGAGTTGGGTTGAGTCCAGCTCATATTTTACTAGTTACCTAATTAAATTTGGCTAATATTATCGTTGTTGGGTCCCAAGCTTTGGATGAGAAAATTAAAGAATTGCATTAGGTAGTCAACAACCAGCATAAAACTTATCGAACAAACATGACCTGTTTAAATTTGGCTCATGAGTTATTTATTGAGTTTACACTCATGCTATCTTTATGCATTTAATGAATTTTCTTTTATTTTGAACATTAATGGAGAAATGTGAAATGGAACCAGTACTTGCCTTGTTTCCAGCTGATATTTATGTCAAGTTTTGTATTTCATGCAACTTTCTTTTTACAAGCTTAGCTGAATTAATAAATCAATAATTTTTGGGTTTTTTTTTTTCTGTTTGAATATAGGGCATTAAGTGAATTGAGTTGAGTGTAAATTAAAATTTTAATGAATATAAATAAAAGTTTCTGTAAACTTTCTTTTATTTTCATGAATACCAATAAAAATTTTCTTTTAATGAATATAAAAAGTAAATGAACATAAATAAAAATTTTATATGATTATTTGATCTTAATAAAATATCTTATAATGACAATTTATAAAATTACAAATGAATGCTACAAATTGAAGACATTCAACCAATCAAATAGATAATTAAAGCGCTATAATAATAAATTAAAATGCATCATATTTTTGTGATATATTTAGAAGTTTAATTTTTTGTAGCTAAAAATATATTTATTTCCA
Organism: Dendrobium chrysotoxum; assembly: GCA_019925795.1. Taxonomy (NCBI): domain Eukaryota; kingdom Viridiplantae; phylum Streptophyta; class Magnoliopsida; order Asparagales; family Orchidaceae; genus Dendrobium; species Dendrobium chrysotoxum. The sequence continues at coordinate 10,369,760 of CM034315.1, forward strand.
AAAGTACAATAATTTACTGATACTTTGGTTTTTTTACTTACTATTTAATTAAATGGCTAACTAATATGCATATTAAATATCTAACATTTTAAAGTATTAAAAAATTAAGATAAAAAAGGTTTTGGAATCCTTTCTATTTTTATTTTTTTTGTTCATATTTTTTATTTTATTTTATTTTATTTTATTTTTTTGTATATATATATATACACATTTGTTTTTTAAAAAAAATAAAAAATATGCTTGATTTTATTCATTGCTTTAAACATTTCTCAATAATAATATGTTTGTTTAGATATTCAAAACATGTAGATTTAATACTTAAATATTAAACAAGAGCAAGGATAATATTGTAAAAAAGTATTACTAATCATTTTAAAAATTTTCTATAAAATGTTTCAATGCAATGATCTAATATGATGCACAAATTATTTGTCTAGCAATATACATATATGAATATGCTAATGACCTAGTTAGATCAAGCTCAATCTAGCTTGAGACGAGGAAGACTATTAAATGTGTCCTCATTGAAGGCCAAGGTGCACTATAGTTAAGGAACACTCGTCAAAGGCTACTAATCACTCGTCACTCGGCAGCTCACTCAACAAGTAACTATCTACATGTCAATCATTCATGTATATTTTTATATTTTCTTAACTACATACTTATTGGTTGCACACTTTATTTAAATGAATTTGTTTCTTTATATAGCTTTTACTCTTGCCCTATAATCTTATAAATAAAGGGTCAAATGGTAATTTCAAAAGAATATGTTTTTCTATATAGCTTTTCCATTTTTTAAAGCATTTTTTTCTTACTGCCTATAGTATTTCCTCATTCATGTTCTTCTTTAATTCACTTGAGATGAGCTTGACACAGATAATTTCTTACGTTATACTTCGTACGAGTATACTGATTTTTTAATAAATCTTATGATGGATGAAGGTCGATTGATCGAACTACTTTAAAGTTTTGAAGAACTTTCTAAGTGGCTTTATTTCAATTAGTTTCTCATAGAGTAAGTCTTGGGAGTAGTGGTCTCTCTATAGTTATCTGTCTCTCTTTCTTTACGAACCTCTAACATGCAAGCTCGTTCTCCTATATCCTTTAGTAAATGAGTTATCATTACCCATACTTTTCACATCATCTATGAGAACCACTAGTTATTCCTCATCATCAGTGAGAACCACTAGCCATTCATGTTCGTAAAAAGAAGTTAATGGATGATGAAAATAATCACAATTGCAACCTGAGTCCCAAGATTAGCCTAACTCTCCTTCACATTTGGGTGATCCTTCATGTAGCAAAATCTTTGTTACTCGTGATTATCTCAACAATCCTTGTCAACACATTACTGAAAAAAACAAATTTCTTTCTAAGTAGAAATTAGAATTTTTTATTCACTCATTAGCTAAGTATCCTCACAACAAAACCCATTGAAATGCCATGTCTACTCTCAATCTTTGTACAACTCTCATGTTTTGTCATAGTGGGAAGAATGGCACAATAGTAAAATTGTTGGTGAACATCAACACTATTTGTCACCCCTTAACCTTCTCAATGGCAATGTTGATGGCTTCAATAGAACTAACATTGGTCTTTTTCGTTAAAAAGAGAAGATGCAAAATGAAGTACTCATAATAAAGAGGTTTTACAAAGAAAACTTAGAAAAAAGAAAGCATGAAAAGAAAAAAATTAAACTCTGCATCTTAGTAGAGAAAAAGTTATTTCTTGAAAAGCATGCATTTCCCACCTCCACTTTAGCATGATATGCTTCAATATTATCACGATTGTCTAATCCCAATGAAGAAGGCTAAGTTTTATTCAAAATTTGAATTTTATTTTAAATTGTTATTTTAACTTTAATGAGCACCCGAATCTCGGGTAGACTAACCATACCTCAAGACCTCAAAGGGTGACTAATGAGAAATAACACCCTTATCTAGGGATATTCTTCTTCTACCATTATTAATTCTCCCATAACAATAAATCCTCTTTAACAGTGGCTTAGTATGATGGGAACCGATCTATTTCATGGATTCTCGTATGAGGTATATAAGTATTATAATATTGCATTATTTTCTTATAAGAAAAATAAAGCAAGAAATAATCAAACATTAAACCAAAAATTTCTCTTATTCATATCGAAATTTCAATTACACATAATTAATTTATACATTATATATAGTTTTATAAAAGCACCAACTACTCTATTAACTATCTATCTAATGAGGGCCCTTAAAACTACTCGATAATATTCTATTATTAATGCTTTGATGCTCATCCAAACATGCTTAGTGGACTTTTGGTTGTCTAATCATTCCTACTAAGGGATCCATCAACATTTCAAATCTTTTCCTTAGATTGAGAAGTTGCACATATATCACTGTGAAATGCCTCGGTAAGTACATCCTAATATCATTTAATGAGTTGGGGATAATCTCTAGAATATTTGCATCTAATAGAACACTCGAGTTTAAGTACCCAGTTCAACCATCATAAAGATGCATTGCTCTATGCACTGGGATCACATCCTAACCAAGTATTCAAGCTCTTTGGGGTTGCTTGGGCACATCTTAAACTTAATAGCCTCCATCATATTGTGCATATCCATGGTTACTCTTCTTAAGTCAAAGAATTAATTTTAAACATCACTCACCCGATAAAAAAATAATGCATATTCTCTTTACTTCTTTTTCCTAAAAGGTTTTCATCTTGTCCTTTGAAGCCATTACATCACTTTAGAGGCCCAACCTCTAAGCCTCAAGCTTAATAACCCTTGCATTGATAGCTTACACAGGAAATTTTCATTTCCCCTTGGGAAGATCGTGCACCACTTGGAAATCGCTAACCAAATCGCCTTTACCATTTTTGCCACCAACTTGAAGAACTTTAACATTAATCCCCTATAGCTCCATTATAGCCTACATTAACGCTCATACATCATTCCTTCCAAAGGCTATAAAAGGAACATTAGTAAAATCTTGAGGTAATATTAAAAATGTAAGTAACGTTGGATGTATATATATATATATATAAACTCATTCAAAATAAAAAAAGGATTTTGACCCTTGATATACTAGCTTACTAAAAATTTGTCATTCTAGCCTAAATTTCACTATTGATTCACATGCACCTCTTCATGTTGCTATGAACTCACTCACTCTTCCTTTTTTGCTCTAAATATGTTGCAAACTTCATCTTCTTGTGTATTTTGTTCTCTTTGTATAACTCATTGGTTTATTTTCCCTTTTATTTTTGTTTCTCTCTTGTGGTGTGCTTAACACAACAAATTTCTTCATTTACACTTCTCATGAGTATAGTGAACTTCTCAATAAATCCTATAGTGAATGTACTCTAAAATTACTACACATATATTGCAATTTTCTTCTCTGTTGACCTCCTCTTGGGAATGGTGATCTCTCTCTCTCTCTCTCTCTCTCTCTCTCTCTCTCTCTCTCTATGTTGCTCACAATATTTGACTTGAACACTCTTTCTAATAACTTTTAGGTGAGTTTTCACGTTCACCCCAGCAATTTTTGAAATATGAGCTTTAATTTGATGAATAACAAGTTGTAATCACAACCTTAAAGATAAGGATCTACATTGTAAAGCTATAAATAAACCTAGGGATCATAACCATTAGGAAATCTGCTGATTTGGACAATCACATACCACACTATTCAAGAATTATTGAAAAGTGGGCAATCACGCATAGGCCTCAGCATTTCAAAATAGAAAAAAAAATTAATGCCTCCATTTCTATCCAAACATCAAATAAAGAAAATGGAGGAAACATATCAATGATGAATAAAATCAACTAGTTATGCATATAAGGAAATTTGGACTCTAATAATAAAAAATGTGATAATTGGTTCCTCAACATAATTTCAAATTATGCCTCCACAACCAAATTTACCAAGGGTATTCATTGTAAACTAAGAGGTAAAGAGGTAAAGATGAATGAATTGTGATTGAAATTCAAAATCAATGATCAAAGAAGGAATCACAATAAGGAAGATGATTGAAGAAGAGGGAATATTTGCATTGCATGCAAACATGATGAAGGGTGTGGGACTCCGCACTAGGCATGCATTAAGAGTAGCAATTCACAATGATCAGAGTGAGAGTGGTAAATCGAACAAGATTATAATATAGATAAAGGGAAAAATCTTTAAAATTGCAATAATACCTCCAACTTAACTTTTATAAATAAAATAATTTATTTTTAAATAAAAAAAGTAAATAAGTATATTTTATTATCTTTTTAATTATTCTAAAAATAAACACAAAAATCAATCCCAAATAGAGCCTAAGAGAAGTTTCATAACTAGAGTACAAACATTTATCCATCATCATCTTCTATTTAGCTCATTTTCATCATCTTGAAGTGCAGCTTAATTAGCCTTAACAATCTAAAGTTACTTCAATAAATAAACATTGTCAATGATCCTATTTGATACTCAAGACCAAACTTTATACATAGCCAAATATTATATATATATAAGATACCACACTAATCTTCAATGATTAAAAAATAATTATCTCTTAATCATTAAAGCCAGAAGTCATCCAAATACTACCTTGCATTGCAAAAAGAGATTAAGAGAGAAAGATAGAAATCTCTGTCATGAATAATGTCTCTTAGTCCTAAAGAGACCAAATACTTTATTGTTTCCCATTGCTTTAGGCCTTTGGCAGTAAACTATGATAGCCATAGCATAACTATGGCAAGCCATGTGAACAAAGCTTTCTTATTCAAAGGCTAAAGCCACTTGGACTTTAGTTCAATTGATCACCATGTGCATGAGCTGATATTCATCTGCCAATTTGTTAAGATAGAAGGATATTAAATTTAATCTCACATTATATATATAATTTTAATATATTATTGGCTTACTCAACTCGACTGCACTCCTATGATTCATACTCGTTAGTATAATTTTTACTAGACGAAAAGACATCGAAAAATTTTGCATAACTCTTACGGTTTTGTTTAGTTTGAGTCCTTTTTCACCATTGTGTTCTATTAAGAGTCAAACTCTCATTTAAATCTAATAAAAAAAGCTCATTTCTAATACCATAATTATCCGACAAGTTTTATGTTGGCTGTCGACTACGTAACGCAACCATCTACTTTTCTCATCAAGGGCTTGGGACCTGACAACGATAGTGTTAAAGTGACAATAAAAATAAAATAAAATGTAAAAATAAAAATTAATGTTGCTTGTAGTAGAAATAAATGGTTGCTTGGAAACTAATTCTTTACTAGCTACATTGGATAAGGGAAACACAGGAAAACTGAGAGTTAGGTTTCGTTTGAGATGGCTTTCTTATTGCTTCTTAAAGCAGCTTTTTAGTACAAAAATTAAAATTTTTGTACTAAAAAGCTGCTTTAAGAATCAGAAAGAAAGCCATCCCAAACGAAGCCTTAGTCTCATTACTCAATGAATAATGAGCATATGAAAATTTGATGTTAATTTCATAGCAAATAAATTATCCCCCATTTTAAGCTCTTTTAGGCAAGTCATCCAAGTGTACATAGGATATCATAGGAATATCAATTTATTCAACAAATTTTGGTCTATTGAAGATTAAGAATTTCAAAGAATGTAGCTTTTTTTGGCTTTGAGAGGGGGAGTGGGCTTCTTTTCCATTCCAAAGGGAAATCTCTCTGATAAAGAAAACTTGAATAAACTTAGTAAAGCTGAGATATGTTGCTTAAATCAGAGAGGAAAGCTGGGATAGGGTGATACTATTCTCCATTAGAAATGATATCACTCACATGAGCATTAACATGAAGGTTAAGATTTAGGTTCATTTGAGAATAAAAAAATTCTCTTAAGGAGCGGTCGTTAACCAATCAAACATCAAAAAGTGAAAAATCTTCTATTGATATAGTGTAATTATTTCAAACACTAACATAGATTGATTATATATCTACACCACATAAGATTACATAAGACTACTAATATGTGTTATAATATGTATTAGTGAGTGTGATTATTTATATTATTATTAATCACTCACAAACTTATTTGTATTAGTCTATAGATATTATTTATATCTTTATACACATAATTTTAAGTATTCAGTATGTAAATCTTGTCATATTCTTAGCTTCTGTATGTTACTCTATTTATTACATTTCTAACTTTCTTTAGCTTTTGCATTGAACAATATTTGCTTAATAATGTCTAGATTTTATACTCATCAACTAGCACTATAGGAAATTTACTGAATACCGGCCGGTATTTCTGACGGTCATTTTGACTGCCGGAAATACCGGTGGTTACCCCGGCGGTTTGATAGCCGCTATTAACCGGCGGTTGAACCACCGGCACTAAACGCAAAACCACCAGAATGGCCGTCAGTATTCTCTTTTCATGTAGTGTAGCTTAGAAAATTGATCTAAACCGCCGGAAAATTGATCTAAAACGCCGGAAATTACCGCTGGTAATTGATGATTTTCCTGTAGTGTAGCTTAGAAATTCATGAACAGTTAGTCAAACTTTTAAACTCCAACTAAATTTTGATCCACACTCGCTCAAGTCAACCCCACTTCATCCAAAAAGCTCGAAAATGACTCTTTATAGCGGTCTTTGATCTTCCACTCAAACAAACATCCCAATTAGCATCTAAGTTTCCACTAGAACAAACCAAGAATTAGAATGTGCACTCAACAATTTAGGAACTTCTGAAACCAGTTCCTGCAAGAAACTAATTTTAACTTCAACTTCCATCACTTTACAAAAGCAACAGATGAAGAAATAAGCACACTAAAATCTCTTACAAACAGAGAATTTAGCTTAGATACACATTATAAGATGAAAACATAAAGATGATTATTTTTTCTTGCTTCAGACATATGAATCAAATCTCTGAGCCGATCCTTACACTCGGTGAGCTTGTCATTGATGCTTAATATCTGTAACCTTTCTTATTAGAAAACATAGATGCTATCATAGGAAGCAATGCCCTCTTATTCTTCTTCTTCTTTCTCATTTCCTGTACTTCCCTATCCATGGAAACTTGCCTATCTGAAAGGAGATGTTCAGAGCTTAAGAACCGCCCCGAAGATGGTGGATTGTTGAATTTGACATATTTCTTGCTTTGAAATTCTGTAACTTGGTTGAGAATAGGCATTGAATTCTCTACAAACTTGATTTTCTCAATCTCCGAGTCCATAGTTGCCATTTCTCTTTGTCTAGCTTTCAGTTGCTTAAGTTCAATCTTTGTCTTCTCTAGCTCTTGAATGAGAGAGTTGAGGTAGTTTACCGTTACTTTTCTTTCTTCTCTTTCTTTAAAGAGGTTTTGCCTTGTCTGTTCCAGCTCTGTTTCTAGGGAGTGAAGGCTTGAGGTGGTCTGCTTGTTTTTGCTAGCTGTCGTTCGCATCTAAGTGAAGAGAAAAAACAAATGATATAATGAGTAACATTGAATGCTTGATGCTTGTAGAAAGGACACAAAAGGGTTTAAATGCGTTATTAATGAAAAGTTTGGAGCTTTTCAAGGAGTCACATTGTAAGGAGAAATTATTTTTGTTCGGACATTGGATGGTCCAGAGACCAACCAAAATGTACCACGTCATCCGGTACACAGCAGTACCGAGCATTAGTACTAAGCAAAAAAATAACGTTGCGCATTCTGGTTGGTCTCCAGAAGCCGTCCGGGGTCTGCACAGGAGAATTTTTCCATTTTAAGTGTTTTGTTTTTAATTTAATTGTTCAGTTTTGGATTTTTCCTAGAATGGTGCAATCTTAAGCTGAAATGATGTGCATAATTGAATTTTCTTCTTTATTTTGATTACTTATACATGAGAGTGAAGAATAACATCATGTTGAAAATGAAGAATGAAGTTCTTAAAATATTAGTGGGTCACTTTCCTATATTTATTTTAATTACCATTGGTAAATGTCCATCTATTATTGTATTAAGCTTAACACAAAGCACATAGTTCCTCCTACATAGCTCATCTTGATCTGTTGGTTGAAAGCTTTGGCTACCAACCAAAAGGTATTGGGTTCAAAGCTTACGTATGTGATGTGTGTATGAATTTGTCTTAACTGGCATGATGGGGACTGATGTGATATATAGATATACATAAGCCTTTTACCAAATTACAAATAAAAGCACTAAATCAAACTTAATGATTATCATCAACAGCATTTCAAAACTCAAAGCAAAAGAACCTTAATTAAGTATTTTCGGCCATCCTTGATGAAGTACCAACATGTGCTTCAACTCAATTTTCACTTTCATTTCATACAAATTTGGTTGAAACCCTCACATGTTGGGCTAGAAACATGTGATACAAATAGAAACCAATTGCATTCCATACTTGCTTGGTTGGCCACTCAAAGGAGGAAGCATGAAGGTTCTAATTAAGTGGAACAGCTCTACTTCGTTTTTAGGATTTGGTCAAACCCTTCATGATGGTTTATCATGTATTTTTTTAGCTTTTTCTATAGAATAAATGGATGAATATTGCTTTTGCTTGATTCTAAATTTAGTAATAGCTTGGTGGCTTTATATTGGAGAACTCTTGGCTATCTCCTTTTTTTTTTTTGGTTAATTCTCTTCTTCCCTCGCTCGACGACATCACTTCCTACAACAGTAGATGTCTCCCTTTTTTTCCCCTCTCCTCCATAAAGCCAAAACCCTAACTCTAGCTCCAGATCTATCTCTTGTGTTTTCTTAATTTTTGATTAATTCTCTTCTTCCCTCGCTCGACCACTTCTCTTTCTACAACTATAGGTATCTCCCTTTTTTTCCCCTCTCTTCCATAAAGCCAAAACCCTAAAGCTAGCTCTGAAATTGTCTTCCAAATACAAATCCTAGGCACAGCTCTTAGCCATCCCACACAAACCCTAGGTGAACCCTAAGCACCCCATAAGAAATCCCTCTGCTCCCACGCCTTCTCTGAGGTTTACACAAACCCTAAAAATCTTTGCAACTTTTTACTCTAGTCCCAAGACATCTAAACAGAATTTGCATCCCCTCATAAGACCTCAAAAAATAATCCCTTCACCAAACTACCATGTCACCCACCCACCCAACTCCCCTAAGTCCTGACCCTCGTTTATCTCAATCATCCACATCATCTTCTTCCACACAAGGAAGCTCCACATTATTTTTGAAGATCTTATCCGCCACCCGTCATTAATGAGTTATTAAAGGGTATGGGAACATTAAATTTAATTTCATATCAAATAATTAAAAAAATAGATTAGCTTTAAAATGATAAAATTTGGTCTTCACTCATAGGTTTAAGATTTTTTGTTGACAAATGTATTTGTGAACTTCAATTACCTTGGATTTATACTCCTATAACTGCAATGATTGGCCTTAATGGTTTTCTATCCTTCCATTATCTAATAATGGATATAGTTGGTATGATGCAAATGAATATACAAAACTAATTTTACTTAAATAGAAATTTAAAAAAAAGCCTTATCTATGAATAGGCATGCCAAAAAGTAGCCTATTTTTATATAAAATGGCAGATATATTATATTTCATATTTATGAAAAATAAAAAAAAACATATTATATTTCATATTTCTATTAGATAGACTCAATGTTAGTCAATATAGAGATGAGATGGGCACAACGACACCTACAATATTAAAGTTTTATTTGGGACGGTTTTTTTATTGTTTTATGAAGTAGTTTTTTGGTACAAAATTTTTAATTTTAAGAAATTTTTGTACTAAAAAACTGTTTTAAAATGCAGTAAGAAAGCCGTTCCAAATGAAACCTAAATCTATGTTATTATGATTACAAATGATACTTTATATTCAGATCCAACACTACAGGAAATTTATTGAATACCGCCAGAATTTTCGACGGTCATTTGACCGTCGGTAATAACCTACAGTCGGACCGCCGCTATTTACTGGCGGTTTGACCGCCGGTAAATAAGAGTAAAACGCCATTACTGGCGGTTAGCCGGCGGTATTTGCGCCGGAATATTCTGGCGGTTTACCTGTAATTTTGGGATCAGTAATTTCCAATTGTTAAAGCCTCAGAAAATCGTCGGAAATATACCGCCGGTTTCAATTTTCTACACAATTTATTCCAACGGTTTTAAAACCGCCGAAATTTTTAAAAACCGCCCGAAAATTGAAGTATGTCGCCGGCAATCGCAGTCGATAATAAACAATTTTTCTACAGTGCAATCTGGGAACCACTTTAAAAAGAATTAAGAAGAAAAGAGATCATAATTAGAAACAATAATAATAAGAAAAAAATCGAACTTAAAATTCTAAAAAATTTAGTATCTTTAAGCAAAAAAATTCAACATATCAAGATTTAAATCTCGGTGACCATACCCATCCAATGACTCGTAAAATATTATTGTTTTTGTTTGGGAAGAAACCAACTTTTGTCTGTTATTAGTCATAACACATAATTTACGAGAGAAATATCCTGGAATACAATGAACTGTATATATGTCCTTGCCCATATCTGGTTCAGAGGATTATTCAGAGACAATTTTTCCATCATTCATAACTGGGAGTTTGTCGCAACAAGCAATGAACTCAATTTTTCTTCAGTCGGCCACTTTTTTTAAAAATGTCTTAGGCTTCATTTGGGACGATTTTCTTACTGCTTCTTAAAATAGTTTTTTAATCCAAAAATTTTAATTTTTATACTAAAAAACTGCTTTAAGAAGCAGTAAGAAAGCCGTCCCAAACGAAGCCTTAGACTTTCTTCCGGATAACTTTTTTACTGTTTTCTAAAACAAATTTTTAATACAAAAATTTTTAATTCAAAAAATTTTGGTACAAAAAAGCTGCTTTAGAAAGAAGCAAAACATTTGTCCCAAATGAAGCCTTAGTATTCTATAAAGTTTAAATCCATATTAAGTTTTAATTACATCCAATCAAATGTTGAAATCTAACGATTTTCAGTGTTTTCTAAAGCATTTGTCTTTAAGTAGGAAGATGCAATCACACCTTCAGATAGTAACTAAACTTAGGCTTCGTTTGGGACAATTTTTTTATTGCTTTTTAAAATAAAATTTTAATACAAAATTAAAATTTTTTAACTGAAACTTCATTTTAAGAAACAATTAAAAAGCCGTCCCAAACGAAATCTTAATTGAGGCCTGCATTATTACATCATTCTGCAAATCTAAAATGCATATAAGGTGACTGTAAGGCTCAAAGCAAGTAACCAAAATACGCAAAAGAATAACAAACCATACGTCATTGAGTTTATTTTCAATCTCTCCAGCCAAGACTCTCTCCCCAAATAGCATGACAGCTTCCTTCACTGATCGAAACGGCGAACTCGTGTCAATCTCGGCTTTCACCATGAAAGCACCACCACCGCGGCTTCTCCCTCTGTCCATCTCTACTGCTTGCAAAAGATAGGGAGAAAGATATATCTATTGATAGATTCTAAGAATCAGCAATAGTTGCAGGTAATGTTATTCATTGATCACTTTTCATGAATTGTTTGCTAAGAATGAAGAAAGGAAGGAAGATAAGAGGAGTGTGAAGTTGGTTTGTGGCTTTGGATTTGCTAAAGATGATATATATGATGAAAAGTGGGTGTTTCTTTTCTTTGAGTCCACTTCAATGTTATTCCTTTGAGGAATGGGAAGAGAAAAGGATGAGGGTTCTGATGCCAACTTCTCAACTAATTGAATCAATCAATGTATGAATGATGATAACAGAGTAAGGACAGGAAAATGACTTGCTTCATTGAAAAGGTTTTGTTTTTTGTATGTCTTACAACACTTTGATGCTAATCTGCCTTTTTGATTTTGAGGAAAAACAAGTGGCTTGAATAAGATTGTTGTTTTTTAGCTTTTATATTTGATAATATATATGAGAAGTGTGTGTTATAGATTTGGTAGGTGAAGAATGAAGGGTTGAGATGGCTTTGGTAGATGAATAATATCTTGTGTGGATAAGTTTTCAATATGTATAAACTAATCTCTCCCCTTCAGACTTAAGTATCAAATGAGAAGCAAGGCTTCTATACTAAAGAAGGATAAAAGAAGCAAAACTTTTAAAGGGAGTTTGTGTTTTTTTTGGGTTTGAAGTTGTATTTTGTAGGAGTCATGTGTTTGAGTTTATAAAAATTTGGTTGTGTGCAATAAAGTTGATATTAAAGCATATAATATAAAGAGTTTAACGAAGTGAATTTGAGGCATTGCAACAGCATCTTAATATGAGTTAAAATTATGACAAATAACGGCATTGTGTCCTTCCAAGTCCTGACACTCAACAAGTATGAAAATTGGAGTATTAAAATGAAGTCCAGGTAGCAGTAGCATCTCGTAATTATCTGAAAATTATAATTTTACATTGCAACTTCTTGGAAGGCTTAGACACATATTTTTAGACTCTGCAAGTTTCGCCTCCAAAAATAAGAAGACAAATGATACATCACCAAAAATCACCTTGATCAGGCGCGAATCTTGATGCATATTTGAATTTGAAACATTCAAGATTAAATTTGAGACCATCCAAACTCCAATTTCAGCAAATGACTAGTCAAATTGAACATCTCAATGAGAGGAGCCCAATGACATCAAAATTGGTCCAATCCGAGCCCAAATGGGCTCAAATCAAGGACTTAAAGCATAATTGGAAACTCCAAAGCATTAATTGGATGACCAAATGATATTCAAATATGACATTCTTATAATAGAATCGGACTAGACAAATCCAACAAGCCTAAGATCGCTTAATTCTAACATCATTAAGGCACTTAGATGCTGAATAAATATTTTATGATCAAGAGAATCAGTATGGGTTGTCTGATGGAGCACTCCGAACTTACCCTGGATCTTCTCCATGTTTACGAAGTATGCAACTCTCAAAATCTATAAATAGACCCCCTCTTCCCACATGAAAGGGGGCTTGGATCTTTGGATCGTGGATGCTTAGACCCTGGGCTAGAGACTCAAGAGAGCTCTGAGGTCTGAAGAATCCTGGAGCTCCACCTTGGCACCACCACCGACAAACCCTCACCACCAAGCCACTACGGTTAGACCTCTGCCCGATCATCGCCATCGAACCTTCATCTGACAGCCACCGTCGGGCCACCGTCGGGCCTCCGTCGCGCCTCCGTCTGACCCCCATCGTCCGCCGACTACAGTCCCTCTGACCTTTGTCGCCTGATGACTATGATCACCCTTGACCATTATCACCAGACAAATGTCCCCTCGACCTCAGTATTCCAACTACGGTTCCTCCAACCTCTATCTCCTGACTAAAATCCCTACGACCATCATCGCCCGCCAACTACGGTCCCTTCGACCTCCGTCACCCGCCCATTACGGCCCCTCTGAATACAACCCCTTCAACCACAGTCGCCTGCCAACTACGGTCCCTCCAACCACTATCGCCCCCTGACTACGGTCCCTCCGACCTCCATCACCCACCGACCACGGTCCCTCTGACCACCATCGCCAGCCAACTATGGTCCCTTCGACCTCATTCGCCCATCGACTATGGATATTCTGACCTCTATCACCAGACAACGATCCTCTTGACCTCAGTCTCCTAACTATAGTCCCTCTGATCTCTATTGCCCAACTACGATCCTACGTACCGACCAAACATACAGGACAACATTCTTTTGAGAATAACTCTCATGTCTATGGATTCTTTCAACTTGAATCATGTAATATGCTTTATATGATGTATATTTGCTACATTAAGCCAAGGCCTTCTCCAGAGGAAGGGCATCATTTGTAATCAACAATAAATACTAGTGGGTTCATTTTCAACTGGGCAAGGCCCCATGTTTTTTCTTTTTTCAGAGTTTTCTACGTAAAAAATCTGATGTATCTTATTACTTTTACACCCCTTTATCTTATATATCTGTGTGCTGGATCTTCGTATAAAACTATGACACTAAACTCTACATCTCTCTTCCGCCATGAATGTTTCAACATGCAACAGTCTATATTAGAGTATGTTATTTAATATATGATGGCATTGGATTGATAAGCATTATACGCTTCTAGTTAGGGCTCTCATGATCTTAATAGTATGATGGTATCCTCATATGATGATTATCATGGCGTTGGCATGATAATTAATATGATGTAATCTATCATGATGCTTGACATGGAAATTGCATGTATTTTTAACATAAATCATACAAATGACTTACTATATTATATATTGCTATGCCAATTTAATTAATGGTATCTTATTCTATATAATATGCTATCATCAATGTTATATATATATATATAGTAACATTCCTAATATATAATACACATTAATCAGAGTATGTGGATTATTAGCATTCACATCATTCTTTTGCATGTAGTATGCTATAACAGTGATGATATATTACTATTCCACATACCATGAATATGATTATTGTTAATTACATTGCATTAAATATTGTAATAATTTCCAACTTAATATTGAAACTATTATTATATTATATATTATAGATCTGATTAGACTGGATGATACGAAAATATATTATAAAAAATTTATCACAAATTAATGTCAAAATAAATGCAAGTAAAATATCATAAAATTATCATAAATTTGTAACAAATATTTTTATTAAAAAAATAAATATATTTACTTTAGGAGGAATGGTGCATGCAGTACAAACAATCACAGGTGAGAGTCAAACACACACGTTTACATATATCTATAATCGGTCTGTCAAGTACCCCTCCCTGGGAAGGTAAACAACAACCTAAGAAAATCCAATGATTTCTATGGAGCCATCACTCATTGGGTCTATGGGCCCAGCTAGCCAATATTCAATATGGTCTACCGACCTACATACAAGTATATCGTGCCTATGTTGTTGCAATAGTTTTCACAAGTATTATATAAATTAACATGCTAGAGATAATTTGTATAATTAATGTGGTTAGCATGAATGATATTTATTTTGTTTAACAGAACTAAGGTGTGTTGAAATTTAATATAATAGCAATGTGATAGAATTACTAAATTAATATCAAAACAAAGGCAAGGCGTGTCCTGATAATTTTTGGAGCACAAGATTAAGGATCAAAAGTAAACGTGGCATTCGATTCGCAATGATTAGAGCCTTGTATCATAAATTACAAAAAAATTCGACAACGACAATTATATAGTTCGACAATTATGTCAAGTTGCATGCTTCGCAAAAGCCAATGTTATGAACAAAGGATTGGCTATGACAACGAAATGTAATAAATCTGCGAAATTCAACAACAACAAAAAATGTGTGCCACGGTATAAGGGATATTATTGACGACTTGACTCAAGTAACGCTTTTGCATTCATATTAAGAGGCCAAGCCTATGCTTTAAAATTAATAAATAAATTGATGCCCATGATAATTCAAGTGATCTTTCAACGTAGATATCTCATTTCACGGATGCATCTCAAAGATCAGAAATCTATTGGCATTTGTACAATTAACTTGCCAATC
Organism: Dendrobium chrysotoxum; assembly: GCA_019925795.1. Lineage (NCBI taxonomy): Eukaryota > Viridiplantae > Streptophyta > Magnoliopsida > Asparagales > Orchidaceae > Dendrobium > Dendrobium chrysotoxum. The sequence goes on from CM034315.1 coordinate 10,385,173, forward strand.
ATGTGACTAATCCCAGGAAGGATCTCATGAAATATTGGCATAAATTTTCTCAGATACTACGCATATAAAGCGTAACTACTGTAGAAAAATTCAGCTTAAAAAATTGCATAGAGCTATCTCATTCTTACAGTAATCTATGAGAATATATCTCTTAAGCTACATGTAAATATGCATTTGATACTCTTATCATGGCTAGATCGATTTATTCTGTCATGATATGATGGCATAATATATGCATTACTAAAGCCAATTTAAAAATAAAAAAAAAGCTTGGAGCTATCAAACAGAAGTTGGTAGCATTGGGCTTTGACGGCTTTATGATTTATGCAATCTAGGAAAATATAAATATGTCATTTATTATAATGGTTTGAAAAAAAAAATATTGAGGTTGGCAGCAATTTTAATCAATAATTCTCACCAAATAACTGTTGTTAGTGCATTAGCCCTCGCAAGCTTTATTGGATATTTTGGAAGATGTGCTCAATAATAATAATAATAAAAATGAAATGATGACAGTTATCTCTTAATGCCAGTTTCCAAAAACCAAATAGAAATATCATGAATTTCGTTGGCAAAAATTGAGCACGTCGCCACGTTCAAAAAATAAAGGGGGAAAAAATGGCCTGCACGTCGTCGAGAGAATCACCCATATAAAATATTCAAGAAAATGGACAAAACGTCGGACGCACACTGAAATTCAATTCGATTTTTGGCCTCTCGACTCTGGTTCTCTAAGCGCATAGTTCCTCCTCTCGATCTCGGACAAACAAGCAGCACCGACCCTCCTCTGTTCGCCAAATCCCGCACGTTGTCTGCCTCCTGCAGGACTCTAACCCCTGCCGCCGGTCTTCCACAAGCGAACCAAAGCCTCGACCCGTCTGTTCATCGCCGGCAAACTCGACTCATACGAGAGCCGCATTTTTGGCTCTCTTCCCCACTTGCAAACGAAGTCTCGCCTTCGATCGGCTTTCTGGACACCTCACCGGTCACCAACGCTTGTGTTAGCGATATATTACACGTCAGCTGTATGATGTGTCCTAGACCTCTTGTATTCTGCTCTATATATACACTTCTGTATTTTTGTATTGCATCATCAATAACATTTGTCTCTTTCTCAAATCTGTTTCTGTGTTTTATATATGCTTCGCCTTGTTCCTTTCATGGTATCAGAGCTTTTTCATGGCTAATCAAGAATCAGCCGCTTCTCTTCCCCCTTCCTCAAACCTCTCCGCCTCTCTTGCCACCTACGTTATTCCCCAACCTCTCAAGTTTCTAATCTCTAATATCAAGAATCTTGTTCCCACCCAGCTCACCGCGGACAATTATGCGATCTGGCGACTGCAAATTCTTCAACACTTCAAAGCCAATGGGTTCGCCGGTCATCTCACCGGCGAAACAGCATCTCCATCTGAAAGTCTCAGCTCCGATTACAATCTTTGGTGCCTCATCGACAGCAATCTCATCTCTGCACTCTTTTCTACCATCTCTCCGGCGATTCTTCCCTACATCGTCTCTTCCACCACAGCCCATGAAATATGGTCGGTTCTTGAACGCCGGCTGCAACCGACGAATCATTCCTGTGTCATTCAGCTCAAGAACGAACTTCATCATATCAAGATGAAAAATCTTTCTATGCAGCAGTATCTTGCTCAGATTAAAACTCTCGTGGACAACATTTCCACCTCCGGCTCCAAACATGATACGGAGGATATTATTCTTTATATTCTCAATGGTCTCCCAACCAATTACAACTCGTTTAAATCGGCGATTCGCACTTCTCTGCAACCCATCGATCTAGACACCCTTTATTCTCTTCTATGCAGTGAAGAGATCAATGTTCAACAAGATTATCAACAAGACTCAGTCTTCCTCCACTCACACTGCCTTCTACACCGACAATACCAATGCCACTCGAGGACGCAGACAGCGCAAATTCTTCAAAGGAAAGCATACTTTCCCTAATACGACGGCTCCTTCTTCTTCCAATTCATCTCAAAAGCCTACTTGTCAAATCTGTGGCAAAACTGGCCATATTGCGATCAACTGTTGGCATCAGTGTAATTTTAAATACGCACCTACATCCACTCGCCCTCCTCGTGCGTTTCTTGCTCAATCCTCTCCGACTATACCTCAAGAATGGATTATTGATTCAGGTGCTTCATCGCATTTCACTCCGGATCACAATAATTTGCTTCACTCCACAAACTACACCGGCCCTGACTCTGTTTCCACTGCTAATGGCCACTCTATGCCCATCCAACATTCGGGCCAGGGATTGCTTCCCTTACCTGACACTCATCATAAGCTCCATCTTCGCAATTTACTTCATGTTCCATCCCTTACACATAATCTTCTTTCAATTTCTAAACTCACCTCTGACAATTTTGTCTCCATTTGTTTTGACGCTAACGGGTTCGTCACCAAGGACCTCCAGGACAATCGTCCGCTTCTTCATGGTCGTCTTCGTAATGGCCTCTACCAAACCTCCTTGTTCACTGCATCCTCTCCTCAGGTCTTCACACACAACAGTCTTCTCAGCACCTCTGGCATGCTCGGCTAGGCCACCCGAATAACAGAACTCTCAATCTTCTGTCTCAGTAAATTTCTGAAATACAATCTGTATCTTCATTTTATATTTGCAAATACTGTAATTTGGCCAAGAGCCATAAACTGCCTTTTAATAAAACTTCTATTGTGTCTTCAAGTCCATTTAACTTGATTCATTCCGACGTGTGGGGACCTGTGCCTCAAACTTCTCTGGATGGATTCCGTTATTATGTTGTTTTTATAGATGATCACACTCGCTTCTCCTGGATTTATCTTATGCAATCTAAGCATGAAACGTTTACTAAATTTCACCCAATTCTATAACCTCATTCAGAATCAATTCAACTCAACCATTAAATCCTTTAGATCTGACGGCGGCAGTGAGTTCACAAGCACGGTTTTTAAAAATTAATGCATACTCACGGGATAACACATCAGATAAGCTGCCCTCACACACCTGAACAGAACGGGCTTGCCGAGCGAAAACATCGCCATCTTATTGAGCTCACCCGCACCCTTCTTCACGCCTCCAATCTTTCCCACACCTTCTGGGCTGAGGCAGTCTCAACAGCAAATTACCTAATAAACTGGCTGCCTTCCAAATTTGTTTCCCTCCACATTCCTTATCAGCTTCTCTATGGCAAAATTCCCAATTATTCTCACCTCAGGACCTTTGGATGTATCTGTTTTCCTTGGCTGCAACCATACACTTCTAATAAACTATCTCCTAGATCTCAAGAATGCATCTTCATTGGTTATTCCTCGCTTCACAAAGGATACAAGTGTCACAATCTCTCCACAGGTAAGACATACATTTCTCGGCACGTTGTGTTTCATGAGCATCTCTTTTCCAATTCCTCTACATCATCTCGGCCAACTAGTTCTTCACAGACTCACAACTCACTTCTTCCATCCTCTCTTCTTGTCCCTCCTTCAACTATTACTCACAATCCAAACTCCATCCATCCTCTAAATCCGTCTCACACCTCTCCTCCTATCATTCCGCAATCCTCCACTCCCTCATCCACTTCCTCTATCAGACACAGCATCTCCTCCCCACCTAGCCAAGCTACCTCTGTCCCTCTTCCTCACTATCCAATGCAGACCCATCTTAAATCTGGCATATCCAAACCTAAGCAATTTTTCACTCTATCTGCCACTATTCCTTCCACAATTACACCAACTACCTATTCGCAAGCCATTAAAATTCCTCATTGGAAAAAAGCAATGTCCAATGAGTTTCAGGCTCTCCAACGGCAACGTACCTGGACGCTTGTTCCGCCTCCAACCAACAAACCTATCCTAGGCTATAAAGGGATTTTTAAAACTAAACGTCGTCCCAATGGCCAGGTGGATCGCTACAAGGCTCGTCTAGTAGCTCAGGGATACAATCAAACGTTTGGTAACTACACAGAAACGTTTAGTCCGGTGGCTAAAATGCCAACTCTACGCATTTTGCTTATTCTAGCTCTTCAAAACAACTGGCCAATGCTTCAGCTTGACGTATCAAATGCCTTTCTCCATGGCGATCTTCATGATGAAATCTACATGCGCCAACCATTTGGTTTCGTGGACGCTCAGCATCCCAAAATGGTATGTAGACTTCAAAAATCGCTCTATGGCCTCAAACAGGCTCCTCGTCAATGGTTTCAAAAGCTCACAGATTTTCTGCTCTCCTTCGGTTTTGGGTTTAGTCGTTCTGATCCCTCTTTACTCATTTTTCGTCAAAAACACATTCAAATCTACTTGCTGATATATGTCGACGATTTTCTCATTACAGGAAATGATGCCTCAACCATTCAATCATTACTACAAAGTCTGCAATCTCACTTTGCTCTCAAACAACTAGGCCAGATCTCTCTCTTTCTCGGCATAGAAGTCCTCCGCACCTCAAACGGCTTCTTCCTCCATCAAACTCAATATGCTTCTAAACTCCTCAAAATGGCAGGCCTTACCGATGTTTGATTGAAAAAAAATATAGTTTTTTGAAAAAGGGTTTGATTTTCTTTGGGAAATGTTGAATTTCTGGAATTTTAATTTTATACTCGAACACTTATTATGAATGATATATCACCTCGAAAGGTGAACATATCGTTCACTAATAGGTTCAGACTACAAATCTTGATTTATCCTGATTATCGTAGTCAAACTCAGGGAGAAACAACATATGATCTCGAAGAATCAGAATGATGTTTAATCCATTGTTTAACTATAATAATTCAGATAAGAGATCATTAATTTCATAATTAAAATTATGATTGTAATTGATATATCTATCCGGAGGAAGAAGATATCAATCACTATCGATAGTTTAAATATGACGATAATGATCATTAGGTTTGAATTTCCCAAAGATAATTAATTAAGGGTTTTAAAAAAGCTTGATTTTGAAATCAGGTCTGGATTTCTAAATCTCCTACGAGCGCAAGCCCTCGTAGTTAATTACATCGTAGGAAACCAGAAAATTTCCTACGAATACTCTCGATTAAAATAGCGATACGAATTTTATTTAAGATTTCAAAGATTGATATCAATGAAGGTTAAGGACTTGAATTTTCAAGTATGATTGGTTCAAGATTGAGCAGTTCTTTCTGGAGTCAAAGGAAGAAGAGTAGGAGGTGTTTCGAGATTCTGAATTACTTCAGAAACACCTCAAACTATCCTAAGTGTTGGGCTTGAATTAGATTGAAAGGGATTTAATATTTGAGTGATCAATTTTATTAGAAAGTTGGGGCTTATATCCCCGATCAATAGATCAGGAGAATGCCCAGGAAGTAAGGGTAGAGACTAACCTACCAAGTGGGTATGACGTCCCCGGTCAAGATCCCATGGTTTTCCATCGTCCCGGGTTCGTCGGTATCCTTAGCCTACTTAGTCGAGTGCCGACCAGAGGATCCTTGTTAGCAACCATGGGTTACCTCATTCAAGGGGACCTCGTAGGCCAAGGGGGCTGGGGACCTAATCCTAGGCTGACAAGTAGAAGTGCACAGGTTTGTGGAAAATGAACCTATGTCTATGTCATCTAACCTAGGATGCCACTCTCATTTTATGTGCAAATTAACATATCTCAAAATAGAAAGGAACACCGGCCTAACCTAAAGCTAGAGTCCGTGTCCTAACAGGTCAATCTAGGTGTGTGTAGCAGGCTGTGTGGTTTGGATATGTCTTATATCAGGTAATTGGTTAAAGTTGTTTAATATTCTGGTTGGTTGAAAGGCTTAAGGGAAGATTTATGTTAAAGTTTAAGTCTTAATGATTCGAAATTGATTTTAAGATCAATTATTAATTATTTGGTGGATACCACCTTTGTTGCTCACCGAGGCCGTGAAGTTTATTTCACCTTCCTTGGGGCTAATTTAATAGCCTCGTAGGCCTGGGTTACCCAGTGGTACCCGGTAAGATTAAATGAATGAGATTTAATTTAAGGTTTAAAATTTGATGAATCTTAATTATTTGTTGGATACCACCTTTGTTGCTCACCGAGGCCGTGAAGTTTATTTCACCTTCCTTGGGGCTAATTTAATAGCCTCGTAGGCCTGGGTTACCCAGTGATACCCAGTATGATTAAATGAATTAGATTTGGTTTAAGATTTGAAATTTGATGAATTTCAATTAAGGTTGATTGATTGTTGATTTTAAAGTTAGATTAAAATTTTATGAATTTTTAAATCAAGTATTTAATTTTGAAGTTATTTGAATTATTTAATATTTTTAATTAAGGGTGTTTTAATGATTTGAGTCTAAATGAACTCTAAACTCCTTGAAATCACCTCCAAAGATCAGGAATGATCTAAGGAGGGATTATCAAGTGTTTAAGAATTCTTTGGAATTTTTAATCATTTTTAATTAATTAAATTAATTAAATATTCAATTTTATTTAAAAAATTCAATTAAGCTTGAATTTAATGTCAAATCAAGGAGGTTTTAATTTTTCTGTATTAAGGGTTCAATTTTGTTTAATTTGAGATATTATATGTATCTTTGTGTTTTAAATTTGATTTATTAAATTTCTTGAAGTTTTGAGGGCATGATTAAGGCTTAATCTTAAGGGGTTTGATTAAGGGGCTTAAAGAATTCAAACTTTAGTTAGGATTTTCCCTAGAGCAGGGAAAGTCACTAAACTCAAGGGGTTTGAATTTTAAGTCAATTGGATTTAAAGAAGTTTTGAGGCTTAATTAAGGGTTTAACTTTAATTAAATCTTTTAAGTGGTTTAATGATTAATCGATTGATTTAAGTTTGATTGAGGTCAAGTTTGATGGTGTACACTGACCCTAAGGTATGGTGTCACTAAGTTCTCTAAGTTTGATGTTTGATCCTTAAAGGATGTATGTGTGAAGCCTAGAGTTTGCCTAAGTTCTCTAAGACTCGTCCTTAATTATTGTCCTTAATGATGTCACTAGGTTTAATGGGTTTGAATCAGTGTCACTAACCCTTTGGACCTGCAGATGAATATAAACCAATTATGTCGATGATACATATTTACTGAATACATGAGTCAGGAACTTAAGGTCGGAGGAATAATTCAACAGGAAAATCTAGGAGCCCTATGATCTTCTAAGTTTTAAGAAAACTTACCTGATCACCGGAGCTGATCAACGGTGATTCTGACCGTGGTACACCGTTTGGAAGAAAGGGGGTGACTGAAGCTCCTTGATTTTATCTTCTAATCAACTCCACCAGTACCTCGCAAAAAGGCGAAGAGAGAAGGAGGTGTCAGAATATCATGCATCAATTATAGAAGTTACTATTAATTAACATGTAAATGAATACGTGAGGAGTACAAATCAAATCAAATCACTAAAGAAATTTCAAAATGTGTATTACTTTACAAGAATCAATTTTAACATGTATGCTTCTAGACGAAAAGGAATCCCAACTCATTCTTTTCCAAAACACTTCATAAGGCTTTTCACATATGAGAATGAAATATAACTGTGCATGTGTCACTTTCCAACTTCATCCAAAACACCTCATGGAAATCTTTAAAATACTCAAAAGTGAAGTACAAAATATATGTGTGCTCTCCAACATTCGTACACCTCAATTTGAACCCAACTTGCAAAGGATAAGTTTCCAACATATTCATTTATCCCAACTCAACCCTTATGCCAAATGAGATTTGGGAGAAGAAAGAAAAGAAAGGATAGCAACTTCACTTCCTTCTGACAATTCAAGAAACCTTCAACCATAAACCATAGAAATTTGCATTCGATCATTGAAATGAAAGGTCAGCAACATAGCCATGATTCTTTGAGCAAAATGTCACATAACACCACCACATGAAACATGCAAGAAGGTTTTCCAATATCTCCTTGCACATTATCAAAGCATTGGTAGGCATATGGACTCTACAACTCATTAAAAGAATGTTTCAATATTTTACAACTCTTCATAAGAAGATTTCAGCATAGTATGATCTATTGCAAGAAAATTTTAGTACTTTGTAAGCCATCAAGAGAGCACTTAAAAATATCCATAAGCGGAGTTCCAGCAAGTGTATTCATTAAAAGAGAAAGAAAATCCAGCAAATAACTCTATGCAATGAAGAGATTTCATGATTGTGTAAGTCATCAAGAGTAACTTCAATGTCCTATAACCTGTCAAAAATGACAATGATAGAAGATTACCACAGCTTCTCCTTCGTTACCATACAAAATGTATAGATTTAGAGAGTGAATCACGACGTGCATCAATTAAGTCTTAAAGAACTTTTTATCAATTGGAATGAATGAATATATCAGTTATCTAGAAATAATCTGAAGTTATGAGAGAAGAAGAGCTATGTGGAAATGAATATCAATTTAGATATACAAATTTGCAAAATCTACAAATGAGTAAACTTGCACTGTTCATCGAGAACCATATTCTCCAACTGATTAAACAATTAATTTGGATTTTGGAATACTTGCTCGTACATATAGATTTGTCCATGAACGTCGAACAAGAATGTAGAATAAAAAAAAAAAAAGGTCACCAATCCTTCACAAATTCTGCATAGAAATCATGGAGCAAACTCATATCTTTCAATGGAACATGTGTCAATATATCAACAGTACATTTTCCTAATTCCTGGATATAGCATGAAGAATTCCTCTTTTTTTTTTATTATTATATAATGCCCATAAAAAGTTCTTCAAATGCCTTAAATAAAGTAGTACTATCTGCAGCTAGGTGCAATAAATTTCTTCCAGCCCAGGGACTTCGGAAAAATAAGAAAAGAAATTGCTCCCCATAAACGATCTTAGAAGGCATAAATTCTAATAAAATCAATAATGCTGGATATGAAACTTTCTACGATCCATAGCATCCACTCGTTAGAAATTGCCACAGTCCATTTTAAATGGTTTTTAGAATATTATTGGGATACCAAGCATCTGGAAATCTTTTGAAATCATAACTCACATCAGGTCAATTTCTAATCAAGAAAGATCTGGAACAAAATCTTGACAGAAATTGAACACCATTTGTTTCCAACAAATCATTGCATCCAAACCATCTAATTTAAATATCCCTCCCTCAAATATCTAGCAGCATTCAAGAATCGTATTAACTCCCTTTCTCCCATGCAATTCAAATCAGCTATATTACAAGCTAGCATGCCGAAACATAGGGGCAATAAAGAATCTTTCCATGTAGGTGCTAGTAAGACAAGCTCAAGTGACCAGACATATATTCATCCATACGACAAGCAACCAGTTTATATAGAAGCAACCATTCCAACCAATCTCAACGAATTAGAAATAACTTAAGCTTGCAATAATCATCAAGAGACAACTCATCAGATTCTTTGCCTACTAAATGTGTATATGTACATATACCATTGAGATATAAAATGTATGCATGTATTCATTGCTTCACTTCCCAATCCTTGAAGTAATAAAAGTGTCATGCTCACTTAAAACGTGAGTTTCCCCTCTTTAAACCACACGAGGCCGCAAGATCTCTTTCGCGTAGCTGTTTCGTCCTCCTCTTCCTTCCGTCTCTGGGATCACACGATCAAAATATATGGGGGAAGCTGAATGGGATAGATGATGCCGGCTGGAAGCTTGAGCATACGACTAGGGCTTCTTGAGGATAAATCAAGAGGAATCAATGCTCTCGTGGATGGGGCCGCTGCTTGTATGAAGATTACGGCTAGGGGATGGACCATGAGAGACGATCCAAGAAGAAGGAGCTCTTGGGAAGCCCTAGAAAACATCAAGGCATAAAGGGGGCGGCTGCTGTAGTGTCTAGAAGGAGAAAGGGCTTGCGGCTCTGGATATTTTTTTCTGGATCCATCGTGGAATGAGATAATGACGGCAAGCCCTAGCCGTTCTTCCTTTCCCGACCCTAGCTGCTTTGAAGTGGGGAGGATGAGGATCTCAAAGGAAGCGGCTAAGTCATGGAGACCTCGAATGAGAGCTGCTGCCCCTTTTTTTTTTTTTTTAATCTTGAAGTATGAAAAGCAAAAATATGACGATCCTACCCATGCGAATCTTGATCCGACGGCTCATACACGAGTGGATTGCAAAATGAAATATTAAAATGATTGGAATGAAATAATTGAATCAAATAAGCCAATTTAATTAAGTATAGAATTTACACTAATTTGATTGAGAGTATTCAGGTTAATTAATGCAAATTTGATTTATATCAAGCTGATTAAAGCCGTCAAGCTTTAAATTGAATGCGAGTCGGTCGACTCAATTCTAGATCACTTGATTGAATCAAATTTTGATAAAATTCAAATAATTTTTTGATTGACAATTGATTAAAACTAATTTTTTAAAGTTTGAATTATGATTGGACCGAAGTGTGATTGAAGATTCGAGTGAAGTGTATATTGCGGACTGAATTGGAATGGGATCAAAATTTGATTGAAAATTAATTGAAGGTTGATTGGAAGCTTGATTGAAGGATGCATATTTGATTGAGGTTTGACTTGAAATTATGGATTAAGATCTTGATTGAGGTTTAGATTGATTTAAATCTAGATGGATTCGAAATTTAAATAGATTGAAATTTGAATTGAGCATCTGGATTGGCTTGAAGTAAGGATTGATTTGAAGCTTGAATAAGTTTGAAATCTATGTAGATTTGAGGTCTGGATGAAAGATTGATTAGAAGTTGAATCAAGTATTTAAGTCTGGATTAAGCTGGAGATTGAATTGCCTAAGAGTCTAGGCAGGTTTGAAGCTTGAATGGGTTTAAAGTCTGGGTTGGTTTGAATGTTGATTGACCTAGAATCTGGGTAAATCTAGGACATGGTAGATCCTAGGATTTGAAACCTAGAGAAATTCTGGAGTTTAGATACCCTAGGTTTTTTTTGGATTCTAGAATGATCCTAGGATCTAGATGAATTTGAAGGAGTCCTAGGGTCTAGAGTAGATCCTAGGGATTGAAGTCTAGGAAGATCTTAGTATCTAAAATTCCTAGGGTCTGGGGTCTAAAAGAGTCTTAGGATCTAGAATAGATCCTACAGTCTAGATTCTAGGAGGATCCTAAGGTTTAGAATGATCTTGAGCTCTAAAATCTAAGAAGAATCCTAGGGTTTAGGATAAATCTTAAGGTTTAGAATCTAGGGGAATCCTAAGGTCTAGATAGATCTGAGGTCTAGGAGAAACCTAAGACCTAGACTGATCTAGAGTCTGGATAGATCCTAGGGTTAGAAATCTAGGAGAATCCTAAAGTTTAGAAATCCTAGGATCTAAGGTCTAGAATGATCTAGAAATTGAATAGATCTGGATTGGTTTAATATTGAGATTGATTTGAAGCTTAAATGGGTTTGAAATCAAAATGGATTTGAAATCTGAATTGACTGGAAGTCTGCTAAGATCAGATTGATCCTAAGGTCAAGATTAAATTGAAGAGATCCTAGGGTCTAGGGCAGATCCTAGGGATTGAAATCTAGGGAGATCCTAGAGTCTAGATTGGTTTTAAGTTATGTTGATCTGGGGTCAGGATTGATCTGAGGTCTGGATGGGTCCTACTGATCTCATACAAAAATGAGGTCAACAAATGGACCCCCAATATGTGTGATAGGATGTAGTTCTATTACACATATTGGCGTTGACCGAATAAAATGGTCAAGTCTAGAGTTTTGATCCTAAGAAAATGAAAAGTCTATCCCTGGGGAATTAAGGTTTGAATAGATACTAGGGTAGTGCTAGAAAAAGCATATTCTACCACTAGTGGGTCTGGTCCTGAGGGTAGGAGAATCCTAACCTTAAGGGTAGAGGAACCTGGGTGATCTTATAGGAAGGAAGAACTCCTAACTATAAAGGATTGAATCTAGATTTGATTCTAAGGGAAAGAAAATCCTAACCTTAGAAGATTGAATTTGAAATGAATCTAAGGGAAGGAGATCCTAAACTTAGAAGTTTGAATTTGAAATGATGCTAGGGTAGTGCTGAGGCAGCGTACTCTACCACTAGTGGGTCTGGTCCTAAGGGAAAGGAAGAATCTATCCCTAAAGGAGAAGGAAGTCTGGATGATCGTATAGAAAGGAAGAATTCCTAACTACAGAGGATCAAGTTTGAATTTTGATACTAGGGTAGTGCCACGAAGGGCGTACTCTGCCACTAGTAGATCTAATCCTAAGGGAAGGAAGAATCTAGCCCTAAAGAAAAGAAAGCTTGATTGAGATTGATTCCAGGACGGTGCCATAGAGGACTTACTCCATCACTAGGAAGTCTAATCCCAAGGGAAGGAAGAAGAACCTACCCTAAAGAAGAGAGAACTGGATTTTGAGATTGAACCCAGGACGGTGCCATAGAGGACTTATTCCATCACTGGGGAGTCTAATCCTAAAGGAAGGAGAAAAGCCTAACCTTGAGGAGAAGAGAGTTTGATTTTGGAGTTGAAATTGAATCCAAGACGGGGCCACAAGGGACTTATTCCATCACTGGGGAAATGAATTCTAAGAGAAGGAGAATACTTACTCTAAGGAAGAGAAGAGCTGGATGATCTCATAGGAAGGTAATATTGCTTTCTATATGAGATCAGACTTAAAGATTTGAATTTTGAAACTAGAATGGTGCCTCAGAGGGCATTATCGATTACTAGTAGATCTAATCCTAAGGAAAGAAAGCACGATGACTCACATCTGTCCTTAAGGAGAAGAAGACTGGAGGACCCTGAGGGAAAGAAGTATTGCTCCCCACAGAAGGTCAGATCTGGATTTTAAACCTAGGATGGTGCCACAGAGGGCGTGCTCCACCACTAGAAGATCTAATCCTAAGGAAAGAAAGCACGATGACTCACATCTAACCTTAAGGCAAAGAAAACTGGATGATCCCGTGAGAAGGAAGCATTGCTTTACACAGAATCAGATCTGGAGTGATCGTATGTGAAGGAAACTTGCTTTACATAGAGGATCGAGTCAGGATGGTCGTATATAGAGGAAACTTACTCTATATAGAGGATCAGATCAGGAATGATCATATGTGAAGGAAACTTGCTTCACATAGAAGATCGAGTCTGGAATGATCATATACAGAGGAAACTTGCTCTGTATAGAGGATCGAGTCTGGATTGATCGTATATAGAGGAAACTTGCTCTATATAGAGGATCAGGCCTGGAATGATCATATGTGAAGGAAACTTACTTCACATAGAGGATCGAGTCTGGAATGATCATATATAGAGGAAACTTGCTCTGTATAGAGGATCGGGTCTGGATTGATCGTATATAGAGGAAACTTGCTCTATATAGAGGATCAGGTCTGGAATGATCATATGTGAAGGAAACTTGCTTCACATAGGGGATCGAGTCTGGAATGATCATATACAGAGGAAACTTGCTCTGTATAGAGGATCGGGTCTGGATTGATCGTATATAGAGGAAACTTGCTCTATATAGAGGATCAGGTCTGGAATGATCATATGTGAAGGAAACTTGCTTCACATAGGGGATCGAGTCTGGAATGATCATATACAGAGGAAACTTGCTCTGTATAGAGGATCGGGTCTGGATTGATCGTATGTGAAGGAAACTTGCTTCACACAGAGGATCGAGTCTGGATGATCGTGTATAGAGAAAACTTGCTCTATACAGAGGATCGAGTCTGGATGATCGTATATAGAGAAAACTTGCTCTATACAGAGGATCAGGTCAGGAATGATCATGTGTAGAGGAAGCTTGCTCTGCACAGAGGATCGAGTCTGGATGATCGTATATAGAGGAAGCTTGCTCTATACAGAGGATCAGGTCAGGAATAATCATATGTGAAAGAAACTTGCTTCACATAGAGGATCGGATTTGAATTTTGGAACTTGAGAATTGAATGATTTCTGAAATTGAATTTGAAAGTGTTTGAATTTGAAACTTGATTTGACGAATTTGAATTTGAAGGGTTTTAAATCTGGGATGTGTTTTGAATTTGATTCGAATTGGTTTTGAGTTTGAAAATTTTGAATTTGAAATTTGATTTTAATTGATGTTGAATTTGATTTCAAATTTTGAATTTTGATTGTGTTTGGTTCGATTTTGATTTGTTTGAATTTGATTTTGAATTTGAAGTGTTTTGAATTTAATTTTAAGTTTGACACTCATCTGGCATGGTACTTCCTGAAGAGCCTCACCAATATTTGAAAATATTGGGTGTCATTCTTCAGGGTTGATCAGTCAAAGGAAAATTTCCTCAAAGATCGTCATGAACGATCCAGCCAACATTGGCTCAAGCTTTCCATTGAATTTATAATGGATTAGAAGTGGTCTACAAAAGACTACGACCAAGTCTCCTACTTGGGGAGTTCTAAAGTGACACAACTTATCAATAACTTAAATCAAACGTGACTTATGAACTTTCAAACTTTGTTGAGCTTAATTTGATTTTTATTTGAGGCCCTCGAGCTCCTTGAATTGGAGTCAAGCACTCTGCTCAATTAGAGTTTGATTTTAAACAGCAAGTCTCAGCTCAGAAAACTACACTTCTAGATCAGAATGGTCTAGGACCCAGCACATGGTGTGGCTTGATTTTGAATGACAATTTCCAGTATTATAAAATACTCCTCCAGTGGGATTGAACTTGGACCCAGCATAGAGTGTAATTTTATAAAGAAGGCCTTAAAGGAAGGATGCCTATAAGGAAGGACTTACACACACTTCTCAAGGACCGGATTTAAATTTTCAAGAATAGAAGATTTCATTCTTCTTATTAGAAAATTTCCTCTAGGTACTTGGACCCTGTCGGAATGACAAGTGGGAACGAGTTCAGAAGCACAGTGAAAAGTTTGAGTGACCCCAACTAACCTGAAAAGGTTTGAGGATTTAGGTTTTGTTGACCCAGACCAAGTTTCGTAGAAACTAAACTGGGGTCTCCCTTAAATATTTTGAATTAAAATCAATTTCAAAGAGGTTTAAGTTGAATAAAGAAATTTGATCTTTTCAATTCTCTAGCACGAAAGATTTTTGTATCCTGATAGATTATCGATGCACAATAAAAATTCTGGATTCAAAATTTATCAAAGTCAAGTAATTTAAAGTTGATTGGGTCTTTTGAGATTAAAACATTTAGAAAAAGGGAGCCTCATTCTTTCTTTTTCTGGTGGCGCACATTGCGCATCTTTTAATTTATAGTGCATTTTGCACTGTTTCTTAACTTGTGGCGCCCATTGCGCATCTTTTTGATTTTTAGTGCACTTTGTGCATTCCTTGATTGTTGGCGCATTTTGCGCATCTTTTGAATTCAATTGAATTTAAGAAGAGGCTACACCTTCTCTATTTCAAAACCGGGATTACATCTCAAGTATAAGAGAAGAAAACTCATTCTCTTATGCAAGGACGAATAATCCTCAAGGTATGACCCAGTCTTTTAAAATGAATACTGGCTTGACTTTTAAAAATCATTGAACAGATTTTAAACATGCAAGAGATACCTATCTAAGATAGAAAATTGCGAGATAATTAAAAAGATTTTCATTTCAAAGATCAACTTAAGTTCGATATCGATTTAACTCAACAGTTGAATCAATCCCACAAAAGAGGTGGGAGGGAGGTGCATTCAAACATTTGGAGTCAACTACAACTTTCTCCTGCTTAAGACTTCAAATAGAGGTCAATTCTCATTAAAAAGATGATTCAATTATCTTGAAAGTTTGAAATCAGTACACTTGAGAAATTGAAAGCTTTTCCTTAAAAAGAAATTGCAAATCTATGAGGCAAGACCTTAGTAGTACGAAATTAGATTCCTACGATCTCCTTGGAGGGAGAGACTATTATTGGGTCTGCACTATCCTTAGAAGTCATTGCATCACTTTAATCAAAAAGATTTATCTCGATAGGACCCCGTTGAAAGTTGGATTTTAACGGTATCACTATCTGATATAATCTTAAATTATTTCCCCTCCCTTATTACTAGTGGTCTAGTAATTAGGAGAGTGGCACCCCGAGTGGTTTCTAGACCTCCTCCTCCTCTGCAGGTGATGTAGCGGGGCACGTATAGAAACGTGACCTAACATCATCTAGTAGAGTGGATGGGTCATAACCTTCAACTGGGGGCCTAGGGCCTGGTGCTGGAGTTTGATCAGTTTTGGCTTGATTAATCCTTACCATGTAGTAGTCAAGAAGATGTATTGAAGATTGTGCTCTCGTCTCTACAACCTCCCTCCTTTGAGCAACAGGAGAAGGGTGGAAATGATTTCCACCAGGGAAGGGGTTCGTAGAAGGAGCAACAAACTTTTGATTGGCCTCAGACTTGACGTGCTTTAAGGCTTTCGCCTCAGCAATCTTCCTGGCCTTAACAACCTTCTTTCTGACTCTACGAAGGTAGTTCTTCATTTTGTTCTTGCTGACCTTGCTGACGACAGGGATACTAGAACTTGACCCGATCTCAGGCTGAGATGGTAGTTCTTCTATCATTATTGACTTCTGGTTGTTATCCTCCTCAGTAAAAGATACAATGGGTAAAGGGGTGACAACAGCCTCCATCTCGGAGATGGGGGAGTCAACTCCTGACCCTAAAGTAATCTCAACCAAAGGGACATTCTTTCTTATTCCGGCAGACAGATCAATCATTTCTTCTCCGTCGACTGATAACTTGAAGTCTTGGAATTGCATTTCAAACTGGATAAAATTACCAGAAGTGATTCCTTCGACTATCAGGTTTCTATCTAGAGAGAAAATGAGTTTCCCAGCCATTTGAGTGCTTAAATCCTGAAATTAATGAACAATGACTTGAATTAGTTAATCTTGAATTTGAATTTGAATTTTAAACTTAATTAATGTTATTTAAAAATTTGATAATTCAATCATGTTGAGTTTAAATTCAAAACAGAGGTTTGTAGAATTGACCAGGACTTAAGTGTTGAACCCGACACTTTCGCTACACCAATTAACTTGGGGCAAAATGTCAAAGTTCAAACTCAAATTTGAATTCAAAATTAAAATTAAAATTTGAAGGTGACAATCAAATTCGAACTTAAAATTGAGATTGTATTTTGAATCAAAGTTGGATTTGGAATTTGAATTTAAGGTTGAAGTCGAATGGACCCTTCTTTAAATTCTGTGACTCAACAGATCGAGTCTCATTCAATCATATAGGTACACAAAATTGATATGAAAGATCCAGGGATCGAGCTCAACTCTTTTCATCTCACCAATTGACTTGGGTCGAAATATCAAAGTCCCGATAAAAATTGAATCGACTTTAAGTTGAAAATCAAATTCAAATTTCAGGTTGAAATTATGTTTGGATTCAAAGTTAAATTTGAATTTGAGGCTCAAGTCAAATGGGTCTTTCTTCAAATTTTATGACTCAACAGACTGAGTTTCACTCAATCATGTAGGTGCATAAAATTGATATGAAAGATTTAAGGATCGGGCTCGACTCTTTTCATTTCACCAATTAACTTGGGTCGAAATGTCAAAGTCCCGAATTTGATCTTGAAATCAAATCTGAAATTGAATTTAAGTTTGGAATCAAATTTAAGTTCAATTTTGAAATTGAATTTGAACTTAAGATTGAATTCAGTTTTGAGGTTGAATTAAAATTTAAATCTTGGATTCAAATTCAAGCTTGAAGTTGGATTCAAATTAAAATTGAATTTGAATTTGGATCTGGATTTAAACTCAAGGTTGAAATTGAATGGATCCTCTTCAAAATTTGGAACTCAACATATTGAATTTTGTTCAAATATGTAGGTGTGCCAAATTAGCCTGAAGATCCTAAGGCTTGACTCTTTGCACCCCACCAAGCAATTTAGGGGTGAAATGTCAAAGCCCAGAATTGACTGGAGAATTTTTGAATTTGAATTGCATGTGTTCAACTACAACAGAATATTGTAGAAGACACATAGGAATGACAATTGAAATTGATTTGAAAGATTTTCCTTGACTTTTGAAACTCAAAATGTTGAGTTTTATTTTCAACATAATGGTTAACAAAAGTTAAGGGAAATCTAGAGACTTGGTTTGACTCTTTCACCATACTGACTAGCTTGGGGTGAAATATCAAAATCCAGGTTGAATTAAAGAAATTTTGAATCTAGATCTTTGATATTGAGGGATTTTTGTAAATTGTGAAACTTAGCATGCAGGAATCTATTCGCATGCGAGTTTGCAACATATGCAAAAAGAATTTAACAAGCTTGACTTGACTCTTTTGCTCTACCAAATAAACTTGGAGGCAAAATGTCAAAGCCCAGCTTGGAGGGAGGTTTCCTACACTCACCTCTCTTTTCACATGTCTTAATTGAGTTGGCCACACTCACCCAAGGAAGAAATGGGAGAGGGACCAACGGAAGAAAGGTAGTCAAAACTACCGATGCAACAAAATTCGTACCGCTATTAAAGATGGAGAGAGAGATTATCCCCAGTGGAGTCGCCATTTTTTTTTTGTTTGATTGAAAAAAAATATAGTTTTTTGAAAAAGGGTTTGATTTTCTTTGGGAAATGTTGAATTTCTGGAATTTTAATTTTATACTCGAACACTTATTATGAATGATATATCACCTCGAAAGGTGAACATATCGTTCACTAATAGGTTCAGACTACAAATCTTGATTTATCCTGATTATCGTAGTCAAACTCAGGGAGAAACAACATATGATCTCGAAGAATCAGAATGATGTTTAATCCATTGTTTAACTATAATAATTCAGATAAGAGATCATTAATTTCATAATTAAAATTATGATTGTAATTGATATATCTATCCGGAGGAAGAAGATATCAATCACTATCGATAGTTTAAATATGACGATAATGATCATTAGGTTTGAATTTCCCAAAGATAATTAATTAAGGGTTTTGAAAAAGCTTGATTTTGAAATCAGGTCTGGATTTCTAAATCTCCTACGAGCGCAAGCCCTCGTAGTTAATTACATCGTAGGAAACCAGAAAATTTCCTACGAATACTCTCGATTAAAATAGCGATACGAATTTTATTTAAGATTTCAAAGATTGATATCAATGAAGGTTAAGGACTTGAATTTTCAAGTATGATTGGTTCAAGATTGAGCAGTTCTTTCTGGAGTCAAAGGAAGAAGAGTAGGAGGTGTTTCGAGATTCTGAATTACTTCAGAAACACCTCAAACTATCCTAAGTGTTGGGCTTGAATTAGATTGAAAGGGATTTAATATTTGAGTGATCAATTTTATTAGAAAGTTGGGGCTTATATCCCCGATCAATAGATCAGGAGAATGCCCAGGAAGTAAGGGTAGAGACTAACCTACCAAGTGGGTATGACGTCCCCGGTCAAGATCCCATGGTTTTCCATCGTCCCGGGTTCGTCGGTATCCTTAGCCTACTTAGTCGAGTGCCGACCAGAGGATCCTTGTTAGCAACCATGGGTTACCTCATTCAAGGGGACCTCGTAGGCCAAGGGGGCTGGGGACCTAATCCTAGGCTGACAAGTAGAAGTGCACAGGTTTGTGGAAAATGAACCTATGTCTATGTCATCTAACCTAGGATGCCACTCTCATTTTATGTGTAAATTAACATATCTCAAAATAGAAAGGAACACCGGCCTAACCTAAAGCTAGAGTCCGTGTCCTAACAGGTCAATCTAGGTGTGTGTAGCAGGCTGTGTGGTTTGGATATGTCTTATATCAGGTAATTGGTTAAAGTTGTTTAATATTCTGGTTGGTTGAAAGGCTTAAGGGAAGATTTATGTTAAAGTTTAAGTCTTAATGATTCGAAATTGATTTTAAGATCAATTATTAATTATTTGGTGGATACCACCTTTGTTGCTCACCGAGGCCGTGAAGTTTATTTCACCTTCCTTGGGGCTAATTTAATAGCCTCGTAGGCCTGGGTTACCCAGTGGTACCCGGTAAGATTAAATGAATGAGATTTAATTTAAGGTTTAAAATTTGATGAATCTTAATTATTTGTTGGATACCACCTTTGTTGCTCACCGAGGCTGTGAAGTTTATTTCACCTTCCTTGGGGCTAATTTAATAGCCTCGTAGGCCTGGGTTACCCAGTGATACCCAGTATGATTAAATGAATTAGATTTGGTTTAAGATTTGAAATTTGATGAATTTCAATTAAGGTTGATTGATTGTTGATTTTAAAGTTAGATTAAAATTTTATGAATTTTTAAATCAAGTATTTAATTTTGAAGTTATTTGAATTATTTAATATTTTTAATTAAGGGTGTTTTAATGATTTGAGTCTAAATGAACTCTAAACTCCTTGAAATCACCTCCAAAGATCAGGAATGATCTAAGGAGGGATTATCAAGTGTTTAAGAATTCTTTGGAATTTTTAATCATTTTTAATTAATTAAATTAATTAAATATTCAATTTTATTTAAAAAATTCAATTAAGCTTGAATTTAATGTCAAATCAAGGAGGTTTTAATTTTTCTGTATTAAGGGTTCAATTTTGTTTAATTTGAGATATTATATGTATCTTTGTGTTTTAAATTTGATTTATTAAATTTCTTGAAGTTTTGAGGGCATGATTAAGGCTTAATCTTAAGGGGTTTGATTAAGGGGCTTAAAGAATTCAAACTTTAGTTAGGATTTTCCCTAGAGCAGGGAAAGTCACTAAACTCAAGGGGTTTGAATTTTAAGTCAATTGGATTTAAAGAAGTTTTGAGGCTTAATTAAGGGTTTAACTTTAATTAAATCTTTTAAGTGGTTTAATGATTAATCGATTGATTTAAGTTTGATTGAGGTCAAGTTTGATGGTGTACACTGACCCTAAGGTATGGTGTCACTAAGTTCTCTAAGTTTGATGTTTGATCCTTAAAGGATGTATGTGTGAAGCCTAGAGTTTGCCTAAGTTCTCTAAGACTCGTCCTTAATTATTGTCCTTAATGATGTCACTAGGTTTAATGGGTTTGAATCAGTGTCACTAACCCTTTGGACCTGCAGATGAATATAAACCAATTATGTCGATGATACATATTTACTGAATACATGAGTCAGGAACTTAAGGTCGGAGGAATAATTCAACAGGAAAATCTAGGAGCCCTATGATCTTCTAAGTTTTAAGAAAACTTACCTGATCACCGGAGCTGATCAACGGTGATTCTGACCGTGGTACACCGTTTGGAAGAAAGGGGGTGACTGAAGCTCCTTGATTTTATCTTCTAATCAACTCCACCAGTACCTCGCAAAAAGGCGAAGAGAGAAGGAGGTGTCAGAATATCATGCATCAATTATAGAAGTTACTATTAATTAACATGTAAATGAATACGTGAGGAGTACAAATCAAATCAAATCACTAAAGAAATTTCAAAATGTGTATTACTTTACAAGAATCAATTTTAACATGTATGCTTCTAGACGAAAAGGAATCCCAACTCATTCTTTTCCAAAACACTTCATAAGGCTTTTCACATATGAGAATGAAATATAACTGTGCATGTGTCACTTTCCAACTTCATCCAAAACACCTCATGGAAATCTTTAAAATACTCAAAAGTGAAGTACAAAATATATGTGTGCTCTCCAACATTCGTACACCTCAATTTGAACCCAACTTGCAAAGGATAAGTTTCCAACATATTCATTTATCCCAACTCAACCCTTATGCCAAATGAGATTTGGGAGAAGAAAGAAAAGAAAGGATAGCAACTTCACTTCCTTCTGACAATTCAAGAAACCTTCAACCATAAACCATAGAAATTTGCATTCGATCATTGAAATGAAAGGTCAGCAACATAGCCATGATTCTTTGAGCAAAATGTCACATAACACCACCACATGAAACATGCAAGAAGGTTTTCCAATATCTCCTTGCACATTATCAAAGCATTGGTAGGCATATGGACTCTACAACTCATTAAAAGAATGTTTCAATATTTTACAACTCTTCATAAGAAGATTTCAGCATAGTATGATCTATTGCAAGAAAATTTTAGTACTTTGTAAGCCATCAAGAGAGCACTTAAAAATATCCATAAGCGGAGTTCCAGCAAGTGTATTCATTAAAAGAGAAAGAAAATCCAGCAAATAACTCTATGCAATGAAGAGATTTCATGATTGTGTAAGTCATCAAGAGTAACTTCAATGTCCTATAACCTGTCAAAAATGACTATGATAGAAGATTACCACAGCTTCTCCTTCGTTACCATACAAAATGTATAGATTTAGAGAGTGAATCACGACGTGCATCAATTAAGTCTTAAAGAACTTTTTATCAATTGGAATGAATGAATATATCAGTTATCTAGAAATAATCTGAAGTTATGAGAGAAGAAGAGCTATGTGGAAATGAATATCAATTTAGATATACAAATTTGCAAAATCTACAAATGAGTAAACTTGCACTGTTCATCGAGAACCATATTCTCCAACTGATTAAACAATTAATTTGGATTTTGGAATACTTGCTCGTACATATAGATTTGTCCATGAACGTCGAACAAGAATGTAGAATAAAAAAAAAAAAGGTCACCAATCCTTCACAAATTCTGCATAGAAATCATGGAGCAAACTCATATCTTTCAATGGAACATGTGTCAATATATCAACAGTACATTTTCCTAATTCCTGGATATAGCATGAAGAATTCCTCTTTTTTTATTATTATTATATAATGCCCATAAAAAGTTCTTCAAATGCCTTAAATAAAGTAGTACTATCTGCAGCTAGGTGCAATAAATTTCTTCCAGCCCAGGGACTTCGGAAAAATAAGAAAAGAAATTGCTCCCCATAAACGATCTTAGAAGGCATAAATTCTAATAAAATCAATAATGCTGGATATGAAACTTTCTACGATCCATAGCATCCACTCGTTAGAAATTGCCACAGTCCATTTTAAATGGTTTTTAGAATATTATTGGGATACCAAGCATCTGGAAATCTTTTGAAATCATAACTCACATCAGGTCAATTTCTAATCAAGAAAGATCTGGAACAAAATCTTGACAGAAATTGAACACCATTTGTTTCCAACAAATCATTGCATCCAAACCATCTAATTTAAATATCCCTCCCTCAAATATCTAGCAGCATTCAAGAATCGTATTAACTCCCTTTCTCCCATGCAATTCAAATCAGCTATATTACAAGCTAGCATGCCGAAACATAGGGGCAATAAAGAATCTTTCCATGTAGGTGCTAGTAAGACAAGCTCAAGTGACCAGACATATATTCATCCATACGACAAGCAACCAGTTTATATAGAAGCAACCATTCCAACCAATCTCAACGAATTAGAAATAACTTAAGCTTGCAATAATCATCAAGAGACAACTCATCAGATTCTTTGCCTACTAAATGTGTATATGTACATATACCATTGAGATATAAAATGTATGCATGTATTCATTGCTTCACTTCCCAATCCTTGAAGTAATAAAAGTGTCATGCTCACTTAAAACGTGAGTTTCCCCTCTTTAAACCACACGAGGCCGCAAGATCTCTTTCGCGTAGCTGTTTCGTCCTCCTCTTCCTTCCGTCTCTGGGATCACACGATCAAAATATATGGGGGAAGCTGAATGGGATAGATGATGCCGGCTGGAAGCTTGAGCATACGACTAGGGCTTCTTGAGGATAAATCAAGAGGAATCAATGCTCTCGTGGATGGGGCCGCTGCTTGTATGAAGATTACGGCTAGGGGATGGACCATGAGAGACGATCCAAGAAGAAGGAGCTCTTGGGAAGCCCTAGAAAACATCAAGGCATAAAGGGGGTGGCTGCTGTAGTGTCTAGAAGGAGAAAGGGCTTGCGGCTCTGGATATTTTTTTCTGGATCCATCGTGGAATGAGATAATGACGGCAAGCCCTAGCCGTTCTTCCTTTCCCGACCCTAGCTGCTTTGAAGTGGGGAGGATGAGGATCTCAAAGGAAGCGGCTAAGTCATGGAGACCTCGAATGAGAGCTGCTGCCCCTTTTTTTTTTTTTTTAATCTTGAAGTATGAAAAGCAAAAATATGACGATCCTACCCATGCGAATCTTGATCCGACGGCTCATACACGAGTGGATTGCAAAATGAAATATTAAAATGATTGGAATGAAATAATTGAATCAAATAAGCCAATTTAATTAAGTATAGAATTTACACTAATTTGATTGAGAGTATTCAGGTTAATTAATGCAAATTTGATTTATATCAAGCTGATTAAAGCCGTCAAGCTTTAAATTGAATGCGAGTCGGTCGACTCAATTCTAGATCACTTGATTGAATCAAATTTTGATAAAATTCAAATAATTTTTTGATTGACAATTGATTAAAACTAATTTTTTAAAGTTTGAATTATGATTGGACCGAAGTGTGATTGAAGATTCGAGTGAAGTGTATATTGCGGACTGAATTGGAATGGGATCAAAATTTGATTGAAAATTAATTGAAGATTGATTGGAAGCTTGATTGAAGGATGCATATTTGATTGAGGTTTGACTTGAAATTATGGATTAAGATCTTGATTGAGGTTTAGATTGATTTAAATCTAGATGGATTCGAAATTTAAATAGATTGAAATTTGAATTGAGCATCTGGATTGGCTTGAAGTAAGGATTGATTTGAAGCTTGAATAAGTTTGAAATCTATGTAGATTTGAGGTCTGGATGAAAGATTGATTAGAAGTTGAATCAAGTATTTAAGTCTGGATTAAGCTGGAGATTGAATTGCCTAAGAGTCTAGGCAGGTTTGAAGCTTGAATGGGTTTAAAGTCTGGGTTGGTTTGAATGTTGATTGACCTAGAATCTGGGTAAATCTAGGACATGGTAGATCCTAGGATTTGAAACCTAGAGAAATTCTGGAGTTTAGATACCCTAGGTTTTTTTTGGATTCTAGAATGATCCTAGGATCTAGATGAATTTGAAGGAGTCCTAGGGTCTAGAGTAGATCCTAGGGATTGAAGTCTAGGAAGATCTTAGTATCTAAAATTCCTAGGGTCTGGGGTCTAAAAGAGTCTTAGGATCTAGAATAGATCCTACAGTCTAGATTCTAGGAGGATCCTAAGGTTTAGAATGATCTTGAGCTCTAAAATCTAAGAAGAATCCTAGGGTTTAGGATAAATCTTAAGGTTTAGAATCTAGGGGAATCCTAAGGTCTAGATAGATCTGAGGTCTAGGAGAAACCTAAGACCTAGACTGATCTAGAGTCTGGATAGATCCTAGGGTTAGAAATCTAGGAGAATCCTAAAGTTTAGAAATCCTAGGATCTAAGGTCTAGAATGATCTAGAAATTGAATAGATCTGGATTGGTTTAATATTGAGATTGATTTGAAGCTTAAATGGGTTTGAAATCAAAATGGATTTGAAATCTGAATTGACTGGAAGTCTGCTAAGATCAGATTGATCCTAAGGTCAAGATTAAATTGAAGAGATCCTAGGGTCTAGGGCAGATCCTAGGGATTGAAATCTAGGGAGATCCTAGAGTCT
Source organism: Dendrobium chrysotoxum (assembly GCA_019925795.1). Taxonomy (NCBI): domain Eukaryota; kingdom Viridiplantae; phylum Streptophyta; class Magnoliopsida; order Asparagales; family Orchidaceae; genus Dendrobium; species Dendrobium chrysotoxum. The sequence goes on from CM034315.1 coordinate 10,410,484, forward strand.
AGATTGGTTTTAAGTTATGTTGATCTGGGGTCAGGATTGATCTGAGGTCTGGATGGGTCCTACTGATCTCATACAAAAATGAGGTCAACAACCGACTGCAAGCCCGCCCGCACTCCTATCACTCCAAAATCCAACAAATCCTCCAGTTCTACCAACCCGTTCCACGATCCTACGCCCTACCGAAAACTTGCAGGATCCCTTCAATACCTCTCTATTACTCGTCCCGATATCGCGTTTGCCACTAACTTCATCTGTCAACATATGCAGGCTCCTACGGATCGTGACTTCCAGACCCTCAAACGGCTTCTCCGCTATCTCAAAGGCACTATCCACCTCGGTTTTCCATTCCAAGCTGGAAATCTTCAACTTCGGGCTTATGCCGATGCCGACTGGGCGTCAGACTCCACCGATCGTAAATCTATTTCAGGATATTGTACCTTTTTGGGTCACAACCTTGTCTCCTAGTCTATCAAAAAGCAAGCTACGGTCGTTAAATCGTCCACTGAAGCTGAGTACCGATCTGTCTCCTCCGCTACATCGGATGTTCTCTGGCTTCGTCGCCTCCTCGCTGAACTTCAGGTTCCTCAGCCTACTCCCACCACCATTCACTACGACAATCTTTCTGCTATCTGTTTGTAGTTTGAAAGCGGATTTTAAAAAGTTTAGTTTTCTTTGGGAAATTTAAATTGATGTTAAAATTTTCAATTCTAAAATCAAACATCCCATTAGAAAAAGTATACAACCTCGGGAGGTGAAAATAAAATTTCATGATGGGGTTCAGATTTAGAATTATAAATTTTATCTTGAATATCATAACCAGATTTAAGAGAGAACTTTATATGGCCCTGAAGGGTCAAAATAAAGTTCAGTCAAATATCAAGCTACAATAATCAAGGGAAGTGATCGTTAATTTCATATTCGAAATCATTTTAACAAAAGATATATCTCTCCGAAGGGAGAAAATATCATTTGTTAATAATCGCTCGAACATAATGGTAATGATCGTTAGTAATTTAACTTCCCCAAAAAGGACTAATTGAGTTTTGAAAATCAATTTTTTTAAAAAATTAGATGTGGGTTCTAAATCTCCTACGAGCGCAAGCCCTCGTAGTTAATTACATCATGCGAGATCGGAGTCTCCTACGAAAACTTTCGATTAAAATAATGGCAGAAATTTTATTTAGAGATTTCTAGGAGTGATACCAAAGAGGTGAGTTTGGAACTCAAATAGGGAGTGGATCAAGTTTGAGCAGTTATTTTAGAGTCAAAAGAGGAATGGTAGGAGACACTTTAGGATTCTAAAATAGTTCAGAAGTGTCCCGACCTAAGCTAAATATTGGGCTTTAAATTTTAGATTGATGAAAGTTCGATAGGGATGTTAAGCCCTAGTGAACTAGTCCTGAGGCTAACCAAGAGGGGGGGTGAATTGATTATTTAAAAATTTCACGATAACTATGAAAATCTTTTTATAACGTGCAGCGGAAACGAATTAAAACAACGATAAAAAGATCAACCACAGATATTCACCCAAGCAGTTAATATCAGAAAAAATTAAAGTGCAGAATTGAATCAGAAAAGCAAACCAGATTTTATAGTGGTTCGGTCAACTTGACCTACGTCCACTCCCCGGAGCCTCCCCTCCGGGTATTGCACTAAACAGAAGTGCCTCTCCTTTTGCTCCCACAGCAAGGCGGAGAAGCCTGTACAAAAATCTCCTTTTCACCACACGGTGAGGCAGAGAACCCGACCTCCTTTCACTTCCTCCTTAAGCAGGCAGAGAACCTTCGAACTCCTTTCGCTTCCTCTTGAAGCAGGCAGAGAACCTACGAACTCCTTTTGCTTCCACCTGAAGCGGGCAGAGAACCCCAGATCTTCTTGCGAATGATCCTCCCACGACGAACACCGACTAGACGAAAAACGACGAGCGGAGAAGACGACTCTGATCCGTGCTCGGAGCAACCTTAGTGAATCCCTCACTAACTCCCCCTCACAAGATCTTCTCTCTCTCTCCCAACTCTCTCTCTCTCTCTAGGGTTTCTCAGGGAAGGAAGGCAGTAAAAGATTTTTTTAAAAATTGGAAAAAGTTCTTTTAAAGGAGGGCTTAAAATTTGCCCTAAATCTCAACTGGTCGGCCAAGATCGTCCAGGACGATCGGTAGATCGTCCTGTACGATCAGTTCAAATTCAGCTGTTTCAGCCTGGACGATCTGGCTCTTCTGGACGATCAGTAGAAAAAATTGTTCATATCGTCCCGTACGATCCTGCGATCGTCCGGGACGATTAGTGCAAATTGAGAGAAATCATCCAGAAGACAGTTCGGGTCGTCCAGAGAAATCTGTGCTGGACGACCAAAAAATGACTTGATCGTCCGGGACGATGGGGTCATCGTCCCGTACGATTAGTTCAAAAAGACCCCAAATCATCATGTACATAGTTCTGGACGTACAGCTTAAATGCACTAGACGATCAAGATCGTCCGGGACGATCCTGCGATCGTCCAGGACGATATCATCGTATCAACCAAAAATAAATTGCTTTCCTTAATTACCAGATTAAATTAGGCATGATTGTACTGGATCGTCCGGGACGATACACGTATCGTCCGGGACGATCAGACCAAGTATCTAAAAATAAGAACTTGCCTAACTTGATCTGGCGGCTGAGAATTTCTGATTTGGGCATATCATCCCGTACGATACGGAGATCGTCCAGGACGATCAGCTTAATCTGACCCTCTTAACTTAGTCGCCCTAATTAGGATTTCTGTTTTAACTGGATCATCCAGGACGATGTGGAGATCGTCCAGGACGATTTGAACAAATTTTTAACAGAAACTCTAATTCACTCAATCTCTCTCCCTGAGTGTGTGTGTGCAAGGTTACTTAGCTAGGGAATCAGTTACATTACAATTGACTCAATAAAAAGAAAAATCATACATTTGACACACTTGGACCCGATCTTGAGTTGGCTTGAGTGGCTCGCGGTCTTTTGTTCCTGAAACAGATTAGCCAAGCAAAACACACTGGAAACATGTTTGTCATCATCAAAACCAGATTTGCAACAATTGAGAGATGTTTTAATTTGAGTTGAACATTTTATTAAAAATTTGGGATTACATTCCCGGAGGTCGGGGTCTTATAACTCAAAGTTTGCCATGGATCCTAGATCTAAATTTGGACACTGGACCACAGTAGTCCGAACCTAACTAATGCAGTGCAAAATCTGGACTTACCCCAGCCTGGATTGGGGAGCCAGCTAAACCCCCTAAACGCTTCAAAATTATAAGTCCGGTATTTTGATGTAGAGTGATAAGGGATGTTATTTAAGATTGGTTTAAGAAGTTGGGGTCGACATCTAGAGCAGATTCTTAATTGACATCTTGACTTATGTTGGGTGGAATGCTTAGACTAAAATGTAATTAAAATTTTAATTTAATTAGTTTCTAATGCGATGCATGCTGGTTAAAATCTCCAAATCAGGTATGCATAAGATTTTTAAAAAGGCTTATAAAATAATTTTTTAAAAAGACTAGACTTCCCCAGATCCAGCACCTCATTCTCATAGGTCGAAATATCTGGACTATACCCGCAGGCGGCGAAGTGTCTTATAGTAAGGAGGAAGAGAGATGCAGTAATATGCATGCGACCCCAGGCGATTCCGCCTATTTCCTAGGTCGTTAAGTTTCTATGTTATTTAAATCTTAAAATTTTAAATATTAGTTATGAGTAAAAATACTTTTGGTCCTTAAAGAGCCTAGCGAAGTCCATGCTAAAATAAAAAGAACGACATGCAATCGCCAAAAAATTAAGAAAAATAGGCAACCCTATGCGCAATCAAATTAAATCACAACACATTAAATAATCAAATTAATTAAGTAAATGTCCATAGGCAAATTGCCTTGCTTATTACAACCCAGATTTACATAAATTAAAAGTGGCCGGGCACCACTAACAACAACCCGGATTCTAATCCTAATACAGACGCAAGTGACCTTGAGTGGGATACTCTCTATCTTCGACTCCTCGGTCTTCTCCTCCTTGCGCTCCTTGGGTTCTTCATGATCGGATACCCAAATGGAAAAGAGAACTCTTCCCTTGAGGGGAAGGTTGCTCTTTCCACTTTGGGTAGTAAAATAATCCAAATTTGAATTTCCAAATGGATAAGGACTATCCCCCAAAGGGGTATCCTTTCCTCTTTGGAATCCAATCTTTGGATCTATGTATCCCAAACTGAAAGTGCCACTTTTACAACTCAATACTCAAATGAGTTACATGAATATAGAAATAAAAATTCTAGACTCTCCTGTAAGGTTATCCTAAGCATTTAAAAATTAAAACACATCCCAAGCAGTTATATGTATATAGGTATAGAAAAGTAAACACACTTGGCCATGCTCTTTTTTTTTATTTGGGGGCTAAGCAGCTGAAGCACATGTAGCATTTATATTTATAATTTATTTAGCCCCTTTTATTGCCCTGCACGAGTGTGGCCACCTGCAAAAAATTTAGTGAGCATCCAGATCGTTCCTAACCTAAGGGTAATCTAGTCTCCCATCACATCAATTCATAGAGTGTAGCAAAAGTAAATAAACACATCAATCAATTTCAATCACAACATGTAATAAAAACTCAGAAAACCCGGCACACAGCAGAAAAGTAAACACTGGCATAGCCTAAATCTAGAGTCGGTTGTCCTAGAAAACCATCTAAAGTGTGTGTAGTAGGTCGTGTGGCTGGGGTAGATCCTAGGATGGGTAATTTATTGAAGTTGTTTAATGTTTGAGTTTATTAAAAACTAAAGGAGGGCTTTATGTTTGAGTTTAAGTATTAATGTATTAAAGTTTAATTTAAATGCATTTTAATTGTTAAATGATTACTATCTTTGTTGCTCACCGAGGCCGTGAAGTTTATTTCACCTTCATTGGGACTAAGTTAATAGCCTCGTAGGCCTGGGTTACCCAGTAGTAATCGGGGTTGATTAAGTTGATTTAGTTTGTTGAAAATTAAGGATCAATTAATATCAATTAATTTAATTAATTACTGATTTTAAAAATTAAATTATTTTATATTTTCCATCAACAGGTTCGTGGCGTTGTGCCACCAGGCTCGAGGAACCAGGCCTCCTTAGGACACTTAGCCCCGCAGCCCGGAGTAGTCCATCCTAAAAACTTTGCTGATGTAGTTGAATTAAGGGTTTTAACTTGGTTAAGTAATTAAAAGTAACTTAATTTTGATGTTTAACACTCCATTGAATTCATTCGTGTCGTTGTGCCACCAGGCTCGAGGAACTAGGCCTCCTTAGGACACTTAGCCCTGCAGCACAGAGTAGTCCATCCAATAAACTTCATCTTTGGAGTATTTGTTATGAATTTGAGTGTTGGTTGAGTGTTTTATTAATCAAATTAAAGTTTTCTAGAATTTTAATGAATTATTGGATTTTTAGAAATTATTGGAATTATTTAATTATGTTAATTAAGGGGTCCAAAAGTTGACTTTTCAATTTAAAGCTCATTTTGTAAGTCTCAGATTTTTAATAAATATTAGACCTTATGATGAGTTGTTAGACTGTTAGCACACTCAATTTGGAGTTTTCTATGAAAAGTTATGTTTTTTTGAAATTCGGGTCTAGTTTTAAACTACGGTTGACCAAAAGGTTGACTTTTTAACTTTGACCAGATTTTGGAGGTTTGACATTTTTAGAAAATACTAGATCTTAATTGGAGTTGATTGACACTAAGTTTGTTCAATTTAGATTTTTCTGTAATTAGTTATGCATTTTCAAAGTTTCACTAATTATTGGATTCTTAAAAATTGCCTAATTAGGAAGGTTTTGATCATTTTGATCCAAACTCATCCCAAACTGCATGGAATCAATACCAAAGGTCAGGAATGACCCATGGGAGTGTTTCCAAGTGTTTGGAAATTATTTTGGATTTTTAATAATTTTTAACTAATTAATTTAATTAATTATTGATTTTCATTAAAAGTCAAATTGAAGTTAAATTAGGAGTCCAGTCAAGGGGCTTTTATTTTTTCTAGGTAGAGGACTAAGTTCTGGTCAATTTGAAGTATTATTTATAATTTTTGGACTTAATTTTAATTTATTACATGTTTTGGAATTTTCTGGGTCCTTAAAAGGGCTGAAACTTTGGGTAATTAATTTTCTAACCTAATGATCTCCAAATTTAATGAAATTTGAACCTAAGGTACATGGTGTCACTAAGTTTACTATGTTCAAGTTTCACCCCTATTGGGTGTGTGTACAATCCCCTATAAATTTTCAAAGTTTTCTAGACTCTTCCTTAATTATTTTTCCTAGGTGTCCCTACTATTCAAATAGGCTTGAAATTTGGTGTGTCTAACCCTGATACATATGTAATCATACCACATAAATTATGCAGCCTAATTCTACATGAAAAATAGAGTTATGAATTTTCAAAGTTTTGGGTCCAAAATGGACCCTTTACTTTTAAAATTCACATCATAGCAATTCAATGGGTATCTGAACCTAAGAAAATTATAGTACATGCCTAAGATACCCAAATACCTTCCACCAAAATTTGGGGCTCAATTGACCACTGGATTGTGAGAAAATCACAAAAAACCAATTTCAAAGAAATAAAAATATCTCACAATCCAGTAATCAAATCAACTTAAAATTAATTTTAATAAATACTAGGCTAAATTGTCTTTCTAACGAGCCCCAAAACACTTAATTTGGTGGAGAAATGAATTTTGAAAGTTATGACTTTTTTTTTGAATTTTTAAGTCCATTAATAAGCGGCGCCAATCATTGGCAATGATTGGCGCCAAAACGGCGGCGGCGTGTGGCATTTTGACATGAGAAGTACTGTTTATCAACCACCTATCCATGCCATCACTAACCCCAAGCAGTCCGATCAAGAAAGATAGAAAATCGGACGGTCGAGATTGATTAAGGCCGTTTTAGTTCAAAATGAACTAGAAAATTAAAATACTCATAACTTTCAAAATACTCGTCAAAATTTAACAAAATTTGAAACATAGGCTCATGGGAACATGAACTTTCATTGTCTAGAGTTTGGAGACCCCAAGCAATGAAATTTTTGAGCAGTCTCAAATTAAAATTTAAACTTAAAATGAGCATAACTTACAATCCAACCATCGGATTTTTGAGATCTTAGGCTCATTGGAAAGCTGCAGGGATCCTCTATAACTTTGATGAAGACACTAAGAGCTAGATCTTTTCGAATTGAAAGTTGTGTTGAAAAATCCTCTTTCTCTCTCTAGAATGCTCTCTCCTCACTAAAATAGTGATTTGAGGCTTAGAAATGATGGGAAAAAGCTTGGGAAAGCCTTGGAGATGGATGGAGAGGATGGGGAAAGCTCTAGGAAGGTTGGAGGCTGCTGGAGAGTTGGGGGATAGTGAATAATGAATAATCCTCTCTCTTAGGTTAGGTTTCTCCCACCTTAACCCTTGGCTTTTGGATTGGATGGTCTTGATTTGTTTGAAGGGAGTTTGGATGCATGACAAGTGTCCCCTAAGCTACCCAAAGCTAGGGAATAGGGTTGGTGGTGAGTGTGACCTCTCTTGGCCCATGGGAAAGGGGACTACAAGCATTTTCCCCCATTTGGATGAACCAATGCTTGGCTTGGTTTAGGGTGTTGGATTAGGGCTTCTTAAGAGAGGAAATGGGTCACTTCCTATCAGGTTTGAGCAGGTTTTGGATTAAGCCATGGATTGCCAAGGTGGCTTGGTGATGTGGCCATGATTTAGCATCTTTCCATAGCTTAAAGGGATTTGGAGAGGGTTTTGACTCCTCCAAATGGGTTGACCAAGTCAACCCAAGGGGGATCTTGACTTAAAAAGTCTTAGACATATCAAGGGTGTCCAATTGAATGATTTTGAGGGATTGATTTGATTTAAAATGGGTTCAAGCATTAAAATTGACCTTAGTGTGGGTTAAGGGTTGATTTGGTCAACCATGATTGACTTGGTCAACCTGGTCAAAACATGGGTTAAGTTTGGGTTAAATAAGTTCAAATAAGTATTTTGAGATCAATGGAGGTGGTTTCATACATTGGTAAGGTCATTTGGATTGAAATTGACATTTGAAACCTTAAAGGGCATTTTTGGTCAACCTTAGTTGACTTGGTCAACCAGGTCAAACCAAGACTTGAGTTTGGGTCCAATATATTCCTAATGATATTTAGGATCCATTGGAATAGGTTTTGAATATTGATATAGGAAGGTCATGTTAAACTTTGGGGAAAAGACCAAAAATCCCTATAAAGGGCATTTTGGTCATTTTGACCCCTGGTCAACACTAGGTCAAACTGGGTATGGAAAAATGCAATTTACTGTTCAACCAATCATAGCAAAAGTCATGACTGTGATTGGAGGGTTTGGAGAGGGTCCCAAGGTCAAATTGCTCTGGATGGCAAGTCTAGTGGCATAGGTTGTAAATAATTGAAGGTTTTGCAGCCTTTGGGAAAAGATTCAGTTTGAGGGGCTATGAGTGTTGGATTAAGCTCAAATTTGGAGGGTTGATCTTAAAGACATGTATGATCAATATGAAATAGATAGATCATGGATTGGAGGTCACTTGACTGGGTTTTTAGGCGACAGAAAGTTCACCCAGAAAGGGTTTCAGGACCTAAGTCCTTGACCTTGAAGGTTTGATTTGAAATGTTAGATTTGGGTTAGATTTGAGAGCTAAATGATTGACCTTGAACCACTCATATCAATGAAAATCAAATGAATGATTGAAATTAATTAGATATGATTTGAAATTTAATTGAATGTTGATTGAAGAATGGATTAAAGATTGAGTTGAAAGGTAGAGCTGGGTTTGATTAGGATTGAATTGGGTCTTTATTAGGACCTTTATGACTGAGGGGTGGACATCTCCCCATCCCTAGTCACTAAAAAGAACCCCAAGTGGGTCCTAGTGACCTCATACAAAAATGAGGTCAACACCATCGCCATTGCCAAAAATCCTGTGTTTCACGCTAGAACGAAGCACATCGAGATCGATTATCAGTTTATTCGTCATCACATCACCTCCGGTAGCATCAACATTGCGCATATCAGCACCATGGATCAACCTGCGGATATTCTCACCAAACCTCTCTCCTTCTCTCGCTTCCTGGACCTTCATAACAAATTCAACATTCAGTCACAGAATGTTAAATTTGAGGGGGCATGTTAGCGATATATTACACGTCAGCTATATAATGTGTCCTAGACCTCTTGTATTTTGATCTATATATACACTTCTGTATTTCTGTATTGCATCATCAATAACATTTGTCTCTTTCTCAAATCTGTTTCTGTGTTCTATCTCTGCTTCGCCTTGTTCCTTTCATCTTGTCCGACTTCACTCACACGAACAAGATAGGCCCACACCGGCGAGCCTCACCTCCCAGACGCATCACCTGCATCCGACGAATTAATATATGTTCGCACTTCAAGCATTGAGCACTTTAACGGGAAACTTATCTTATATGTTCGTCTTATTTGCCTAAGTTTATTGTTTCTTGATTTTGAACAGTAAAGAGGCAGTTTTATAATTGTTATATAACAATTATATAATGTTATATAACACTTATATGATTATAATTATATAATTATGATTATATATCAATCATATAATATTATATATAGTGTAATAATTATTTACAAGCAAAGCTGGAAGCATCGCAAATCATCAAATTGAAGGAAGTCCCGGGGTTGATACGGTCCCCCGAAGCCCTCGGTCGTCGAGCTAATCTGACCGAGGGATTGAAGACTTGAAGACCCAATCTCCTCGCCGACGATTTATTCCAGTCGAGTCGAGCCAAAAGGGCAAATGTCCTCTTTACCTCCCGGTGCCAGGGAGGGGACGCCGGGAGGCTGCCGAAATTTTCTAAAAAAAAAACTCTGAACTTGCATGGATTTTTGGAAATTTTGGATTGCTCAATTCGTTAAATGATATATTAATTGACTGATTAAAAAAAATTCCCGCAATACAAGCCCTGCTTCAATTCACTGCCGTGATTTCCTCTCACACGTTGCTTTTTACTGTTGAAACAGTAAACAATAGGGCATTTGATTATTATTAGTAACGGAATATCATTAATAATAATAATTAAATTAAAATTAAGAAGATTCATTGTATCTGTTATTATTATTTATAAAATATCGGTTACAATTATAATTGATGATGATTAGTAAATCATCATTATTTTAATTGTTAAAAGAAAAGCAGATGACATCCTGTTCGACAAATTAATAATTGAAGGAAGTCCCGGGGTTTGATTCGGTCCCCCGAAGCCCTCGCTCGTCGAGCTAATCCGACCGAGAGATTAAAGACTTGAAGACCCAATCTCCTCGCCGTCGATTTGATCCGGTCGAGTCGAGCTAAAAGGGCAAATGCCCTCCTTACCTCCCGGCGCAGGGGAGGAGACGCCATGAGGCTGCTGAAATTTTTCAGAAATTACTGGACTTATGAACTTTGAGAGCTTCAAGTTAAAATTTAGATTCAAATTGGACTTTAATTTAAGGCTCATAAAATTAATTGATCTAACTGAATGAATAATAAAAATAAAATTCGATCTTAAATCTAAACAACTAACTGAAAATTTAATTAATCTAAAATTAAAATTTTAATTAAAATTAAAAGAGAGGTAATATGAACTTTCATTTTAAATTTAATTAAACTATTTAATTTCAAACTAACTAAAACTTTAAGAATTTCTCACATTCAAATACTTCCAGGGAGCAGAAATGAGAAACCTAGGTTTATTTCGTTCCAAATTCAAAGTAGGTGTTTAACAGAATCAATTAACAAAGAACAAATTGTTAATTTATTTAAATCAAATAAGAGAAATTTAAATATCTAAACAACTAATACTGAACGATAAAGCAAAACTTTAATTTAAAATTTAAAATCCTTTCTAAACAAACTTGAATTTAAAATAAAAATCTTTTAATTAACTTAAAAAAAATTCAATTAGTTGGCAGAATCAATTTAAATTTCCAACTTAAATTATTAAGAGTGATGTAACTAATTTATGTAATGAATCATTAATAAAAGATTTAATGGAAGTGAAATCTTAAATTAAAACTTTAACTTTAAATTAAAATCTTTTAAATCAATCAACCAATTTAATTAATTAAAATAATTAATTGAACACTTTTTAAAATAGATTTCAAATTAACAAACTGAACAAATTAAATTTTAATTAAAATTCAACATTTTAATTAATCAACTTAATTAGTTAATTCCATTAATTAAATCAAAATAAAACATAAAACAAAATAGCGTGAAATGAAATGTTTCCAATTATCCAATCTAAGTACAAGCTCTCACAAAGCTATCCAACTAAGCAGCTCTCAAACTACAAAGCTCTCCAACAGCTGTCAAACACAAAAAAACTCACAAGCAACTCTCCAACAAACAAGCTCCTATAGCTACATGAGAACTCTCTAATCTGCAAGCTACGAGCACATGCAGGCAAATAGGCAAAAGTCAGCGCATCGAATATATATATATAATGAATGTTGAAAAGTAGTAAACTAACTACTACATGCAAAACAAACTGTTGAAAGCAAAGCAACAGACTACTATAATAGAATTGCTACGAAACACTAAAAGTGGTGTCGAGGTGGGGAAGTATGTAAAGATGAAGTCCCGCTAAATTAAGTCTTATAGGATACTTCTAATAGAAGCAGTAATTCCTACAGATAATTACTAAATATATCAATTAAATGAAATAATATTCCTAAAATTAATTTGGCCACTTCTAATAAAAGCCATAAGTCCAACCTCTGAGGGAAAAGCTTTAGGTGAAAATGACCAAACCCCTACTACTGGGCATCCTAGTCTATAAGGGCTAGGTTGTAAGACCCCCCTGCATGGGCATCTTAGCCTATAGGACTAAATTGTAAGACCCGTCATTTGGGCTACTTCTAAGCGAAGCAGTAAGACCCGTGCGTTAGGGAATTTATAAATGAACGACCCTAAATCCAAAACTCAAATAACTTGGGCAGCCTTATTTATAAGAACTAGATTGTAGGACCCACCACTCGGCAACTTTCGAATGAAAGCCATAAGTCTGACTTTAGGGGAAAGTTTTAGGTAAACATAACCTAATATTTAATCCCCGATACACTTCCAAATCGGGCCACCTCTAATAGAGGCCGTAAGTCCCATCATTAGGGCTACTTTCAAGTAAAGGTCATAAGCCCCTACCCAAATCTAATCATCGGGCAACTCCTAATTGGAGTCGTAAGCCCCAAACTAAACAAATCATCGGGCAACTTCTAAGGAAGTCGTAAGCCCCAACCCAAACTAAACTAAACTAAAATCCACACACATCCCCACTTCAATCTATTCGGGATCCCTGAGAGGAGGTAACTCATAGCTACTAATTAGATTTCTTGGGCACTACAACCCATGGTTGTTAGTGTTGGTAGATTGAATGGACGATATACCCGGGACGACGAACCATAGGATCTTGATCGGGTGTACCTTCATCTCCTCATAACTAAATTTAAAACTCTAAAACTCTGTTGCACATTCCCACATTCCTTATAAGAAACTAAGTGTATTTCATCCTTAATCGAGAGTACTCTTCTAATTCGTTATGAGGGGTAATTAACTATAAGGGCTTGCGCTCATAGGAAGTAGAACTCAGATCTAAATAAACCCTGAAACTACTCTCAGGGGAAATCTGGTTAAATATCAAACTCAATCTACCTCCAAAAAAATTAAAGGGAATCCAAAGTTCATGAGAGCGGGGTTCGTAACCTAGTTAGTAGATTTTTCTGGAGCGATCAAGGTGGATGAATTAAAACTCTACATCACATGAATTTAACTTAAATGAATAAGTAGTAGTGAACCATAGTAGAGTTAGTTCTATCGCATGCTGATTTTATTATGAACAACAAAGATTTATTACATGTGTAGTCATACTGAAGAATTTAATATATGACTAACAACTTAATATCTAATAACATAGCACAAGAAATAAGGATACCCCCCCTAACAAAGAAAGGTATATTTATCCCTTGATAAATAATAGTTATTTACGGTGGTTGCCACGAAATCTATCCTTGATTGCAGTTCGCTCAACTCCACCAAGTGGCAATCCTAAAAGGGAGAAAAAACAAATAATTATAAGTACGTTGTTCGAGACATCTGAATTACTCTATCTAAACTACACCACTACAACTATAGGCTATATATAGCATAGGATTTAATCTACTCAAATCAAAAGTGATAAATAAGAATTTCTTCTACACGAGTTAAAGCCCAACTAAAAGGAATTCAAGGATATACTAAAACCGATACTAATTGAATCCAACTTTGCATTAGACAAGAAAGAAACTCTTAATTAAATGACTTGAAGCATACGAAGAAGAAAAAGAGAAGGAAAGAGAGGAGAGGGAAAGAAGCTCACTATAGAAGGAGTGGAGATTGAGAAACGTTCGCCAGTGACCAATGTTGCGAGAAAGAAATAAAGGGGAAGGAGAAAGAAGGGTTTCGATGAGTACTACAGTAGAGGAGGGAGGAAATTTAATTCCCTAGGTCTCCTATTTGCTTTAAATGGCGAGAGGGAAGGTCGAAAGCAAGAAAAATCATGAGAGGTGGTCAAATTGGGTGATTCACATGATTAGAAATAAACATTGTAGCTGGGGAGGCCGCTCGGTCTATTTGTGTGCGAAGGAGGAAATCAGAGGCTTTCTTCGATTTTGTATCACCTAGGCAAAGCTAATATAGTGGAAGATGCTTTAAGTAGGAAGTCTTTATCTTATGCAGCATGGATGATCACTCGTGAATGACAGCTAGTGCATGAAATGGAGCGACTTCAGCAAGAGATAGCACCATCAGTAGCCAACTCTATTGTTTATCGCATGTCTATTCAACCGACGATTGTTGATCGGATTCGTGAAGCATGGAAAGAATACATGTATTTGGTGTAGACAAAAGAGCAATTCATAATGGATTTAAACCAGATTTCTCTATTGATCAGACGAGTGCCTTAAAATTTAAAGATCAAAATTGCTTGGCGCTTCGCTCACTCCGTCCTGCTATTTCATTCTCGTGAAAACACCTGAATCGGTCAGTCCATGTTTGGCTATCACACTATTGAAGCATTGCCCATATGCTTATTTGTGATGATTAAAAATCAATCTAAATGATAAAAATGAGATGTTCATCTTTATCAGCTATGCATATACTCCAAATGCTACAAGCTATATAATCCAAATAATGACAACATAGTCGTCATTTACTAAAACGCCATCTTCGATGAAGAAGGTTTGTGGGTTTATGATCTACATAATAAAGACAACAACATTGCTCCTGATTTTGAAGAAAATGATCAAGCAATAATAGAGCAACCAATGTTGGAAAAATAGATGAAGATTCCAATATAAATACAATCTAAAGCAAATAATATATCTAAAGAAACAAAGGAGCAAATCTTTATTCCATTCTCTATGTTCTATTCGAGAGTGCGTTTGCATAACAGATGTTGTGTTGGGAAATAGACAAATTGAATTCAAATATTGGTAACCAAAAAGAATAGATAATAAAATAGAAGGCTAATTAACATATGTAAAATATTATATAGATGCGTCAAATTAAATTGATAGCTAAATACATCTTGTTATCATCACTATAGTTTTTTCTATGGTTTGATTACATGGAATTACAATTTTAATTCCTCTCCTCCATATAAAGAAAATATAAAGCAATAAAAAATATAATAAAATCATCTATAATGCTTTTATCGAAATAACCCATAAATATTACATATGTTTTAGGAGCTTGACAACTAAAACTTCTAACTCAATTTCTTCACGGGGTAAAAAATTAAGCTCTACATTTTAATAGGTGCAACACTTGTCTTCCCTATAAACAACAACAATAACAATAACATCAAGCTTTTATCCCACTACGTGGAGTCGGCTACATGAATCCTTTTTCTCCATTGTATTCTGTTAAGAGTCAAATTATCATTTAAATCTAACAAAGAAAGGTCATTTCTAATATTTTCTAACCAAGTCTTTTTAGGTATACATCTATCTTTCTTAGCATAAGCCAAATCTAATACATCTACTCTCCTAATCGGAAAAAGTGTATGATGATAGGAGAAAAGTGGAGGATTGTGTGAAGTAGTTGACAACCAGCATAAAACTTATTAAATAATCATGACATGAATCTATTCCCTATATGTAGTACAAAATTTCCTAAAGTTTATGATAACTTCTTGTGAATAATGATGATAGGAGAAATCATTAGATAGAGGTTCGATATGGAAGGGTGAATGTTGTTGTCATGATAAAATGTTTAATACATATCATGAAGATTGGGCAATATCTCTTTTATTTGTAAGTCAAAGATATACAGACCTACTCTTTCAACCAACATAAGAACCAGGGGCGGAGCCACGGTGGGGGCACTGGGGCATGTGCCCCCACTGGCCCGCCAGAAATACGAAGAGCCATCAGCTGCGGTGAGCGAGAGAGTGGAGCAGAGGAAGTCGAGGAGGGAGAGCTTTAGCTGCCACTCATCAAAGGGCTTCATAGCGTGACCGGAGCAGAAGAAGGTGAGGAGAAGTTTTGGGCCCTAAAGTGACGTTTACATTTCATTTTAATTGAAAGTCCTATCTTGATTATCAATTTAATAAGCTGATTAAATATAGTAACGTTTACATCTCATTTTACTTAAGTGAATTCATTTTATATCTCGATATGTAAATACAAAAGCCCTAAAGTCCTCTCTCTCCCTCTTTCTCTCTCTCGATGTTCTCCTACAAGGCCACAATCCTCTGTCGTTGTTCTCTTGCAAGTTCTCTCTCTCTCTCTCTCTCTCTCTCTCTCTCTCTCTCTATCTGTGAAAAGTATTTTTTATTGTGCACTTTTTTTCTTATTTTCTGAAGGAATTAGAGATTTGAACACTCTAATCTCAAACTGATGCAAACTCGAAGTAGTGCAAAGCTAGTAAGAATCTGACAGGAAAGAACGTTGTCGAAGGAGGCGAAGAGTTATTTATTATGCTCTCTCTCTCTCTCTCTCTCTCTCTCTCTCTCTCTCTCTCTCTCTCTCTCTTGTTCTTCCTCTCTCTCTCTCTCTCTCTCAGGCCTTGTCTTTGCCCGTCGAGCTTCAAAGTTCAAAAATTTTAAGTTGAGATAAAAGATCAAACTATTAAAATAAAGTAATATTTTTAGAAATATTTCAATAAATAATAAAAAAAATTAAAATACATATATGATGAAATATTAAATATCAGTATGAAATAAGTCAAATAAATTTATTAAATAATTAATTAATTTCAATTTTAATTCTCTATTTCAATTTATATTAATTAATATTGGTAAATTTTCAATTTTATCAATTTTATAATATTTATTACAATGAAATTTATATTTTTGCTTTCAAAAGAATAATCAACCTTACGGTATAAGTGCATGGCTGAATCACAATCACACAATTAAATATTGTTGACCTGTATGTTGTAGCAAACAGAACAAAAAAAAATGCTAAATCTTATGTACTTGTTCGATGCCGGATTCAACACGACAACGCCGTTCTTCCCGCGATTTGTCTTCCACGAACGTCGAATGGGCTCCCGCGATCTCCGTCTCTCGCACGACTCCCGCACATTCGACATCACATCTGGCCATGCCTTCGCACGTCGCCGCTCATCTTTAAAAGGCGAAGAAATGAGGCATTCGGGGCCTCTCCGACTTTCCTCACTCTCACGATCTCCCTCACAACCGAAGCCCTAGCCATCTTTCTTCCCCCTTGGTTGCTTCTTCGCCGAATCTCACGAAATCTCCGAACTTACCTACCCTAGCTGCAACCCAGTGCTTGAGCCTGATTCTTCGACCTACCTCCTCCACCGACGTCGCTGGCTGCGAGCTCCCCTCCAACCCCCTTGTTGTTGTTCTCCTTCGCTCCATTCGACGACGTTCTTCTCATGTTAGATCGGAAGTTGCGACTTTTGATCAGAGGCAACGATAGGAGTGCAATTGCTGTGAAGGTAACTTCTCCCTTTCGCTCGTTTCTTTGGCCAAATCTCGTAAATCTGCCAAACTATAGGTTTTAGTAAATTCGGGATTTACTGCACACAAAGGGAATCATAGAGTTTAACTCTCTGTTTATTAGGATTTTATTAATCTGGTTCAAATCATTTCCTAAACCTATTTTAATCCTGCTCAAAATCTTATTTTTTTTATAATTATAGTTAATCACAAATTAATTATAATTATATAATCCGATAATATTAATTAATTATTTTAATTATAATTAATTAATTTTAATTATAATTAATTATTATTTTTATAATGAACTAATATTAAGTATAATTAATTATAATTATTTTTTTATTAATAATTAATTATGATTAATTACTCTTAATATTAATTAATTATTTTCATAATAATTAATTATTCTAATTATAATTAATTATAAATTAATTATAATTTTTATAATTAACTAATATTAACTATAATTAATTGTAATTAATTATTTTTATTAATAATTAATTATGAATAATTGATCTTAAAATTAATTAATTATTTTAATTATAATTAATTATAATATTTATAATTAGCTTATGTTAATTATAATTAATTATTATTATTATTTATTAATTATGATTAATTATTCTTAATAATAATTATTTATTTTAATTATGATTAATTATTATTAATTATAATTAATTATAATTATTTTTTATTACTTATTATTTAAGAAAAAAAAGAAAAAAAAGGGAAAGAGAAAAAAAAAGAGAAAAAAGAAAAGAGAGAAGAAATGCTTCTCTCTTGCCTCGACCAGTGTGCCGACGACCCCTACACAGGTATAAAGGTATGAACCCTGTTCTCGGCACTTGCAGCGCGGCGAACAACCACCCATGTTCGCTTTTCTTAGCGCGGTGGGAGGAAGTTCGTTGCGGTGCTCGCGGCGAGGCCGGCATCACTCTAAAGTCCTATTCTCGGCGCTTGCACCGCGGTGAACAATCGCCCATGCGTGCTTTTCTTAGTACGGTGGGAGGAAGTTCGTTGCGGTGCTCGCGGTGAGGTAGGCAATCCTCCTAAAGTCTTGTTCTCGGCTTTTGCGGTGCGCCAAGAGATCCCCTATGTACGCTTTTCTTAGTGTGGTGGGAGGGAACTCAGTGTAGCACTTACGGTGAGACAGGCAAGCCTTGTGCGCGCTTTTCTTAGCACGGCGGGGCAAAATATAAGTACTCGTACGTGGGAAAATCACTGTGCATTTTAAATAGGTACCTCTGAAGACCCATACACGCCTTTCTTGGTGTGGTGAGATTGAAGACTACGGTCGCGGTGTCCCACAACACCGACCGTGCACGTCTTTCTTGATGTGGCGGGCAAGCTATGACTCCCTGTATTTTCCCCAAATGGGGAATATACCGGGATGCTGCCAAAATTTAGACTGAAATATATAGAACTTGAACAACAGAAAGACTTTACTTGAGCAGTAGTACAGAGGACCTGTACTTGAACAAAAATGTATAGAACTTGAACCAAATGTGTAGAGGACTTGTACAAACAACAGGGAACATGACTTGAACTGAACTACAAGAAATTGAACCCTAAACCCTAAAATGCACAATAAAAATCAAAATGCAAATGTTAAATGATAATGCATTTAAATGAATACAAGCAAACAAGTAGGGGACTCATGACGAGCAGGACCTTGACGCATATAGACAGTGAATGATGATCAGTTTACAATAATTATAAATGAATAGCAATCATCAGAACCTGTGAAGACATAAGATAAGATGCACAATGAATGATGTTGATGAATACAATGAACTTTTACAATAAGTCCCCATTAGACTGAACACACTGTACTTGCAAGCAACATCAATCAACTAAAGAATACACAGGTGTCTCCTACTTACATCAATGAGAGCCTCAATACAAACAACAGTGTGCCTGTAGATTGAGATGGCAATACTAGCAATTGATAATAGAAGACCCTTCGCTGCAAACAAGTATAATCAACGCCCACCTAAGAATGGTGATAGGTGGATATGATGTAGGAACAATGGCTCTTCTACAAATACTTCTAGGAGATAGTATTGAATATGATCGGCCCCTGTAAATAAATATGACCCATTGGTGGATAACAACAGTGAGTATGATTGTGATCGTAGAAGACCCTTATGGACACAAATGTATACAAGGGCATATGGTAAGCACGAATACCAGTTAACCTCTCGGACAGAATCCTCCTGTAAGAAGGACATCTACTATAAGAATGGAAGAGATGTTTTGAACAAATTCGAACTAAACTTCCTGGTGTTCCAAAGTTTCTTCTTTGCCTTTTGTTTGAGAGAAAACATCTCTGATATTGATAGGCCTTGGAAGTGCAAATAATCTTCAAATCTTGGCGTTGCAACACGACATACCATGCTTATCGAGGGTGTTACAGTACCACCTCTGTTAACACTGTTCAACAAAGGAATACAAATACCTATTGATTTCTTGGACAGAATCCTCCTATAAGAAGGACATCTCCTGTAAGAATGGAAGAAATATTTGAGAAAATCCGAACTAAACTTCCTGGTGTTCCAAAGTTTCTTCTTTGCTTTTTGTCTAAGAGAAAATATCTCTGACATCGATAGGCCTTGGAAGTGCAAATAATCTTCAAAGCTTGGCATTGTAACACGACGTACTATGCTTACCAAGGGTGCTACAGTACCGCCTCTGTCGACGCTGTTCAACCAAGGAATACAAGTGCCTACTAATTTTTGGGATATAAACCTCACCTAATAAGGACACCTCCTGTAAGAATGAGAAAATGTTTGAACAAGTTAGAACTTAACTTCCTGGTGTTCCAAAGTTCCTTTAAGAGATGCAAATTCCTTCAATACTTCTATGATGACCAGATTATTAAATGCAATCATCTAAGATTGAAATGATTAATTCTTTATTTGAGCCAACAACACAAAATGATGATGATGTCAGAATGAAAGAGCTGCTTATCGATTCCTATACAAGCTATAAATCCGACCTCCCGGTGAGTGAGAAAAGGGAGTCGACATCAGAATAAAGAGATATCTCGTAGCAATCAGGTGATGATGCCATAATTCACTTGTAAGCGAAAGAAGAGAACTAGTAGCAAAGATTGTTGGCAACTAAAGCACGACGCAACACCACCGGATCTGTAATCTTCGTACAAGCAGACATAAGGCATCAATAGAGCCTGAAATAAAATCCCGTGTATGCAATAAAAATAGTTACCTATGCAGCCAGACACCCCACATATTGCATACAACATCTTGAAATACCCCCGCACATACACTATAATATGTATGCACATAGGTACACAAAAGGGGGGCAAGTGCACTCATAACACCCACGTAAGTCCCGGAGAGCATGTTATAGATACACACGTGATGCCTAGGGATGCTGCACAGGTTAACAAATAAATCTGAGTTCGAGCCCAATCCTCTTATACGAGTAGATAGGAGTCGACATAACTCGAATTATTAAACAAATATCCAGTCACGGTGATGATCGAAATATTTATGTTATAGTTCATATTAGGCCTTCAATGCCTAAAAAATAAATGATTCATCACCAAAAATATGAAGCCTACGAAACCCGATCCTCTGTTGATAGCTCGGTAGAGTCGATAAGGTTCAATCAATAAAATAAAAATGTTTATGAAAACCCTGATGATGGGTGTGTTGAACGCTAATCTCAGCCGGAGGGGTTATTTCTAAATATTTTATATGCTTCCCAAGTACTCTCAAATGCCATAAAATTCAAAACTCCAAAAAAATCTCAAAATTAAAGATATTTAAAATTAAAATTAAATCATCAAATACTTAAAGCAAATGCACATCCACCATCCGCAAAATTTTGCCGAGGTGGACAAATCTGGAAATTATCTCAGCTCACAAAAAGCTAATGCCTAGTCGTGAATATTACTAGGATCCATTCTTAATCTATCTTTTGCCAGTAAGGACGTGGCACATGTCTTCTAACTGATGGTTTCGTCATCAAATGGCACCGCACCTACGTTTCGTCGCCAAATGGCACTGCAGGTAAACAGTTATGGCTAGGACCCTCTGAACGAGTGGTTCGTCGTCAAATGGCACCATTAAATTACGATCATAGTCAGCGCCCGTATGCTCCCTAATGGCGTCAAATTATTGAGCAATGAATCAATAGGATATAATCGATAGGGCACAAAGCCCTCTGTTAGCTAAGGTGCATTCAAATTGTCCCCTTAGATAAATACTCACCCTAGGTCTACAAGGTACCCTTGAACGAAGGCAACCCATGACTACCGATAATTAATCGAAAGCTCTCTCTCGTGATCGGGAGGGGTAATTAACTATAGGGGCTTGTGCCTATTGGAAATCAGTAGATCATAAAGTCTTCACAAAATGAGAGCAAAATCTCTGGGTAGTGTCTTATCTACAAACCCATCTGCCTTCCGAAATTTACCCGGAACTTAATTCCGTTAAAACTCTCCCCCCCCCCCCCGAGAAAGCAAAGCGGGTGGAGGCCGGGGCCGAATTTTCAGAGCCCACAGATTTTTGGTGACTCCGCTGGGGATTGGTTTCTCTTTTCATCTCTGGCTAGTCATTCATAGGCTATAGTAGCAAGCAAATTAATATGGGCTAAAATATTCAAATTTCTTGGAAATCAATCTTTCAAAATATTCATTAAAAATTTGATGAGTAGGATTTTAACTCTACTTTAATTTTCCTACTTCTATTATTGGTTATGTGTTATTTCTGTTATTTGAAAGTGTGCGGTGATGTATCAATTTTGATTACTAACCCCTGCCTTTTATTTGTGCAGAATGAAAATGCAGGACACCCTGATTACCGTCCATCTAGGATGAGGAGCCAGGATCCAGCCGGCGAACACTGTCATCAATACTGAATACTGGAGCCACAATCCACTTTGGTGGACTCAAATTCTCAGCAGCTACTACAAGGGCTGCAGTCGTTCCTGCGTACGGCATAAACTCTGAAGGGCCTTCTGCGAGGTCTGATTCTGCAAAGACTACTGTATAGCGTGCGCATATGCCAGTGCCTCGAGATACTACAAGGGACATTATCCAAGGAAGATTTTCTATATTTGAAAGGTTATCCCAGCCTGGAACCCTGACTGTGAAAAGGGTTGTTGACAGAAAGAAACTTCCTGTGGTGACTGCTAACACCACCATCCCACCCAGAGAGCCTGTAGCACCTGGGAAATATGATGCTGAAGCTTCCACATCAGGAGGGAAGCTTAATAGAAGGCAAAGGAGGAAGAGAAACACAGAGGTACATGCTCAGCAGGTGCCAGTACCAGTCCATCCCTCCAACTTGCCAGTACGAGAGCCAGAGATTGATATTCCCACACGAAATAGGTTCGCTAACCTGAAGTGGGTAAGAAGAAATAGCTCTACTAGAGAGCTAAAACAATCTTTCTGGGAGCGCCAACCAAAAGCCCCGACCCCTGAGAAGATAAGAGAACCCAAACGTATATCTGCTCGAGTACACCGAGTTCTGAAGACGGTTAAGGAGAAGGGCTTGATGAAGAAGAAATTTCAGAGGCCGCTAGTCATCGAGGCTAGGAGGACCCCTCCTAAAGATAGTCTATCATCTATTATGATAGCAGAAAGAAGAAGACAACGATAATAAGTTTCATGGGAAGCACATCGGGGTGTGACACTTAGACCTCGTGTCCTAGAATCCACCACCGAAAAGGCCCAGTCGAAACATAAGCAAGTGTGGAGGCCAAAGCCTCAGAAAGAGAAGATGTTTGAAGAAAGAACCAGTTCAGGCGTGACATCCGGAACAGTCCCCCAGAGATCCGCCCCCTCCAATCGAGTTCGTTAGAGATGGGTCCAAAGAAGGCCCATAATAACAAACACCACACTGACGGTCGACACCTTGGAGAGTCCTCCAAGGGATCCTGTCATTCACCTACCCCAGTCAGAGAAGATGTCTATTTCGACCGCAGTCCACAGATCAAAAAAAGACTCATTCCAGGCCAGGAACCAGAAATCCAGTGGCGATGCCGCTCTAAAATTCTGGCACAAGAGGAAGGAGAAGAAGAAGGATACGATGAAGACACTATGGAGGTCGAGGTGGTTTACATGGTAAGCCACAACAATGATGATGATGGCGATGATGAAGGCGATCGAAGATCACCACCACGTGAATAAGCTCACTAACGTCGCTATAGGGCTAGATCTGTCGACAGCAGAAGTGCCCGTTCCTTCGAAGAAGGGGAAGAAGTTGAAGAAAATGCCTTCACCGCTGAAACCATCACTCTTGTAGATATAAGAAGGCAAGTGAGGCAATATATGAGAGTAAAAGATAAAGAAATCTCTCAGTTAAATGAAAAAATGGCTGAGATGATGACTCAGATGACAACGATGGTTGAGATGATGCAGAAGGTCACTTCTGCAGGTCCTGTGTCAGCTTAACCTATTAATCAAGCTGTGAGCAGTGCTCCAGCAAATCTGCCAAATCCCCAAGCACCCCAGGCCTCAAGAGTGAAAGGCGTTCTTGAAGATGGCAAGGAGACCGATGACCCAGCTCGTCAATATACTCCACAAAATGTAGCGAATGCATTTGAACCTATGATGCCAGCACACCTAGAGGATTTAATTAGCGAGAAAATTAAAGCCATTATAGCTGTTGAACAGGCAGAAAAGCTGGTGGGAAAAGGTCGCCCGTACCCGATAGAGTACGACCATGTGTCATATCCAAAGGGATATTCTGTACCAAAGCTCAATACTTTTGATGGCAACAAAAATCCCAGATAGCATCTGGCACAGTTTAAAGCCACCTGTGAGAACACGGGAGGCAATGATGCTCTATTATTCAGACAATTTATCAACAGCTTGACTGGAACTGCTTTCGAATGGTATGCCGAGCTACCGAATGATTCTTTGAAGACTTTTGCAGAGTTAGAGGCTCTATTCGTAAAAAGATTTACCAGTGCAACAGAAAAGACTACCATCGCTTATCTTGCCTTAGATAAAGGAGGAAAGATGAGTCAGTAATGAAATATATAACACGCTAGCGCAACCTCAGCATGAAGTGTGAACAGCAGCTAGAAGAAGAGCTTGCAGTTCAATTACTAATGGGGAATATTGATGATAAAATATAGCCCTTCTTATACATGGCTTCCATCACTACCTTTCAAGATCTGCCAGATAAGGTGACGAAGTTTGAAAAGTTAAACTTGTCAAAATCAGAAAGCCTCCCTGATAAATAAAAAAAGGCCAAAGCACTTGATGTCAAGAAATTTGAAGCTTATTCCACATTCCCTTCCAGACCTGATAAGGGAAAATATATGGCATATGAGGCTGACAAAGGTAAACGAGCAGTATACAATGTAGATAAGGGGAAATAACCACTATAGTATGAGGATAAGCCAAAATAGGCTTATAACCCTAATCCTCAACCAAAATTGATGCTTGGTGGAAATGATAAATCTCAAATCTTTCTTGGTGGAGGAGAGAGTCCGAGACAAGCAATGGGAACTAGTGACAGAACGTTCCCATCCCTCAAGGAGAAGATGAACAAAGAATATTCATTCAAGAGGAAAATTATCGCTAAATTATTTTGACAAGCACTCAAGGCTGGTTTAGAGCTACCAGAATGCAAAAGACCTGAAGAGTCCAAATATAGTAGCGACCCAAACTACGGCCCTTATCACTAGGTAATTAGCCACCCAATTGAAGACTGCTATATCTTCAAAGATTGGTTGAAAAAGAAGTACAAAATGGGGGAGTTGATGTTATCAGATAACGTGTTAATTCATCCCAAGAAAGAGTCCACCCGGGTGATCACGTCCTCTTCCGTACCCCTGCCTAAAGAAACAACAAAAGAACCTATTCAAGAAGAGCAATGGGAGACCGTGGTCTCCAAGAAGATAATTAAATGTTAAAACATCTGGAAGGAGTCCCAGGTGTTAAGTGGAAGTCTCCTATTGAGCCGGTGCTAAATTTGAAGTGGTTGCCTGTGCCACATGCATCCATATCCAAACAACCTGGCCAAGCTAGCTCGTCAAGATCTGGTAAGACTAAATCAAAGTCTTCAAAGAAAAGAGCCAAATCAAAGAGGCCTAAGGAGAAGAAGACTACAACTCAAAATGCCATTAATAGTTTGGGCGAATATTACCAAACTGCTAGAAGGCCTATTACGCCCGGTGACTTCATGACGGAGCTTAATATAGATGAAAAAAAAGAAGAAATAGATGAAGAATTGCTTCCTACGGAAACATGCCGGGTCATCTCAGTGACGTCAAAAATATTGGAAAGGGAGAAATATGCTGAAGAAGCGGCCCCTAAATCCTGTCTGATGGCATCGACAATAGATTATAGTTTAGAAGAGGATCTGTATTTTTCAAATGAAGATGATTCAGATCCTGACATAACATCGCAAATAGAGCAAGTGAAATTGGAGGACAATTCAGAGTTTGCACGTGAATCTCCGGACGCGACAATGGCCGACTCCGAAGAGAATATTTCATGAAATAAGTCTGAATCAGATGAGGTGGCCCAGGTGCAATTGAGAAGTGGCAAAGTGTTGCCACCTCCACCAAAGAAGGGTGTTCCTAACAAGGATAAGGGAAAGAATATAGTAATCAATGAAGATATTATCGCCGAAGACCCTAAGAAGAAAGAGGCTTCAGCCAAGGGGATAGACTATAATATCTTATCCCATTTGAGAAAGATCCCAGCACAACTCAGCATTTACGATACCCTCGTAATGTCTAAAGACCTTCAGGAGACACTGATTTAGGCTCTCAAGGATCCTGAAAGATATGAGGCATATTTTACTGAATACAATCTAACGGAGGTGCTATAAGCTCAGAATGAGCCAATAATCACTTTTGTCGAGGATGATTTGATGCTTGGAACAGCAGATCACAATCGCCCCCTATATGTTACACCAGAGAGTGAAAGCATGATGATCAGTCAAATTTTGATTGATCTTGGGTCCTCTATAAATCTCATAAGCTTTAAGGCATTGAGATCGTTGTGCCTTGATGTGCAACATCTCAGACTAAAGAAATTAATGGTGCATGGCTTTAATGAGAAAGGGCAGAAGACTCTGGGATCATTTACACTCTCCCTCATAATTGGAGAACTTTATACATATGCCAAATTTCATGTGATTGATGCAGATACCTCGTTTAAGGCGCTTCTAGGTCGCCCGTGGTTGCATGAATATGGTATCATTCCATCAACACTACATCAATGTATGAAGTACCTCAGGGATGGAGAAAATTTTAGGATCTCTGGTGATATTCAACCATTTGTAATCCATGAGGAAATAATCTACAAAGATGCCAGATACTTCATACCAAAGAAGCTGAAGCCGTCGAGCTCCCTTGAGGCCCAAGCATCAAATCCAGATTTTACAAAGCAACATAAATAAGAAGTTAAGAAAAAGCATGTGGGGAGAAAGAAGTGCACTTTTGCCCGAAGAAAAGGTGGAGGAAATGAAGGGAGCTTCTCTGTGAATTTAGGGACTGCTTTGCTTGGACATACGCTGAGATGCCCGGCTTATCCCCTAATGTAGCAATTCACAGATTGGCCATCAAGCCAGATGCAACACCCATCAAACAAGCTCCAAGGAGAATAAGATTGGAGATTGAAGAACAGGTGATTGCGGAGACGAAGAAGCTCATAGAGGCAAGCTTTATTCGTGAAGAAACTTATGCCGATTGGATAGCTAACATTATCCCTGTAAAGGAGAAGAATGGCCAGATCCGTATCTGTATCGATTTTAGGGACCTTAACAAAGCATGTCCAAAAGATGACTTTTCACTCCCAATATCAGAACTTCTAGTTGACAACACGTTTAACTACGATATGTTCTTCTTCATGGATGGATCGTCGGGCTACAACCAAATCAAAATGGCTCATGAAGATGAAAAGCACACATCATTCAGAACACTAATCATTATATTCTGTTACACGGTCATGCCCTTCAGCCTAAAGAACACTGGTGCCACGTATCAATGGGCAATGACATATATATTTGATGAGTTGATTCACCAAAAGGTCGAATGCTTTGTAGATGACTTGGTCGTCAAGAGTATGGACCGAAAAGACCACCTTAATGACTTAAGGATTGTATTCTAGAGGATCAGAAAATATGACCTGAAAATGAACCCTCTCAAGTGTACATTTGGGGTATCCTCAAGAAAATTTTTGGGGTATGTCGTTCGCCATCGAGGAATCGAAATCGATCCCAACAAGATCAAGGTGATTATGGAGATGCCGCCCCCAAAGAACCTTCGACAACTTCGCTCCTTGCAAGGACAACTGGATTTCATTCGGTGATTCATATCAAATTTGTCGGGTAGGTTCTAGCCATTCTCAAAGTTAATGAAGAAAGATGTCTACTTCAAATGGGACACAGAGTGCCAGGGAGCATTTGACAGCATCAAAAGATACTTATTGAACCCGCCTATCCTTGCAGCACTAATTCTAGGAAAACCTCTCATACTCTATATGGAAGCATTAGAAGAGTTCCCCGGGGCATTATTAGCTCAGCATAATGAAGAGGGTAAAGAGAATGTGCTTTACTATATCAGTCGGAGGTTAATTGGAGCAGATAAACGTTACTCTCCTATCGAGAAACATTACTTGGCGTTAATTTTTACAGTTCAAAAACTCTGCCACTATATGCTCTCCCACAAAATTATTTTGATATCAAAGATCAATCCGTTAAAGTTCTTGAATACAAGACCAGTGTTAACAGGTCATTTAGCCAGATGGGCAGTACTGCTCCTGCAATTTGATATCACATATATCCCACAGAAGGCCGTGAAAGGGCAGGTGTTAGCAGATTTCCTCGCTGCACATCCAATCCCGACGGATTCCCCGCTCAATAATGATTTGCCTGATGAGCAAATCATGCAAGTCGAGGAGAACAAAATTTTAAAATTCTGGGAGATGTATTTTAATGGGGCATCGTCTATTAAACCTGCCCAACCTCCAAATATTGCAAAGGCTCGAGCCGGCATCGGTCTCATTTTTATAACACCTGAAGGAGGCATGATGAGATTTTCGTTCAGTTTAACTGAACCCCGGACTAACAACGAAGCTAAGTATGAAGCTTTAATAGTGAGACTAGAGATCGCAATCAATGTCAGAATTCAAAATCTTCAAATCTTTGGGGATTCACAGCTTGTGATAAATCAAGTCATGGGACTTTACAAGATTTGTAAACTTGAATTAGCCCACTATCACTGATGGACCCTTGAACTCCTGAAATAGGTGTCAAATGTTAAAATAACTCGAGTTCCTCAAGGACAGAATGCCAAAGAAGATTGTTTGGCTAAATTGGCCAGGAGATGGCAAATACCGATGAAGAGAGGCCTATATTCATCAGAGTTTACACCCGCCGGGTCTTGGAGCCCGCTCTATTACAATTCTCGAGGGCAAAGGAAGTACCGAATTCAATTCAGTAGGATGTAACTTCGGTTAACCCTCAACCCCACCATCAGATCATCATGAAAATTATCCAGATGGATATCACGTAGCCAAGAGATGTAAAGCTAGTCAAGCTTCGGAGTCATGGTGGTATTGTTGAGATGTTAAGGTCAAAGGTGATTGGAGG